>LOND01002762.1:19808-32206 GCA_014220965.1 Paragonimus kellicotti | reverse complement strand
ACTGTCTTTTTTATTTCATGATCAGGCACATGGTTTACAAGAGAAGAGTTTTGCATTAATTTACCGATTTCCTAAATGTGTGTAGGCGAACCTGATAAGCCTCACACATGTTTCGACACAGACTGTAGGGTAACAGCCAAAGCTTTTCTGTTTTAATCCATAGATGAACTTTTTATGGAGTGCATTGTATGTGTTTTGTTGACGGTTAAGTTATACAAACATTAAACTTCTGAGTCACATTCACTCACCCGTTCGTTCTGATAGGCGGTGACGGCGATAAACTCCGTTTCGTCAAAAAACAAGAGTGGATCAAATCACACAGATTGATTTTGGTCACGTGTTCCGCTCGTATAATGTGGAAGCGTGGGATGTATTTGTGCATTGAATTGAGCACCGCTTGCTAGATAGGTAATATAAAGAAGCATCATCGTGTGAACAGTAGCTACGTTGTCGAAAAAGTACTCATTTGATGGTGATCATAGAAAGAACCGTTTTGGTTTACTTAAAAGACGCACTTTAATAGCAGCAAACGGATGTTTGTTTCGATAGTATAGGGAAATGGGAACAAAGGTCATCAAAACCCTTTCTTTAAGTGTGGCTAATGACCGGGATCATTGACCTTCAAATTTCCGACCAGTCTGTTGTCCTTATGATGGACAGAAAAACAGTCTAGCTGATGATGGCATCTTGTGTAGTCTTAGCAAATGGCGGTAACCAATCGAGTATGGTGTAACTAATTGATAAAACCTAAGGGATGAAGCTGCCGGTTGTAAGTCAGAAATCTAGTTAACAAACCCGAACCGTTTTGGTTACAGTTTCTTGATCAGAACTTATTCTATTGGAGGATAATACTCGATCATAGTAAATGGCGTCATATCCTGAAATCCTACTCTCTAGATTGTTTTGATTTATCATAAACTTAAGATATTTTATTACCCGTATATCCGGCTGCATTTTTTGCGACTTAATTCTAACATTAGATGACCATCTTTTTCGGAAGGCTTAATCGACCGTACAGATTAACTCAGCCTTCATCCGACAGTATACAAGCTGCTTCAGATTTCAATCGCAAGTCTGTTAATGACGAAGTTCTTCGGTTTTTATTATTCATAGGAAGATGATTGTCATTACTTTCAAATGACAATACAGATGGTCGAAGTAAAACAAAAGGCGAACCGTGAAAAAATTACCACTGAGCGGAACTCCTCACAAAAGACACTTAACTAAAGCAAGCAGACTGCGTTATCAGTTATCGTTTTTAACTCAATACGTCGTAGTTGTGACGAGGTCAGTTACTATTTACCACGCACAGCATAGACTAATCTACACCTCCGGTACCTATGTAATATCTTAAAGTTACGGTAGTAGGACGATTGCCTGTTAAGAATGTAGAATTACTTTGTTCGTGATCAGCATCCGCACTATCCCAATGAGTTTGATGAAATCCATTGATCTTGAACAATTCCTGTTCTTAAATTAACCTATCGGAATATTCCTAGGACCTGCCATCTCAGTTTTGTAATTGGTGTGTTGTACACCTACATTCGTCCAGTGAAATTACAATTAATTCAGACTGTCGTAGTCACGACTGTAGGTGATTGGCCCTGGGTACCGTGTGTTTCAAACGTGATGGATTTTCCAACTCTATGCCAAAGTGCTGAGGGACATGAAAGTGTGATACAATATCACAAAACGGACGTGAAAAAAGTAATCTTTTCCCATTATTGTTTGCAGTAACAGTTACTTATCAAGTTATAATGAAAAAGGCGCATTTTTGGTTGTCACTATTGATCGATGCTTTCAGAAGAGGATTCAAGTTTTTAATTTAGATCTTCATCCAAACCAAGCAGAACACACTGTAACAGTGTGATAGAGAATAAGGACGAAAACTTAGTACTTAAACCTCGAAGCTGTGCAAGGGTTTTCACCAGCCTACGCTAGATGGATCGAATCAGTAGACGTTAGGTGTACATCATTAAGACGCGTTTATACTCGCCAAATTTGGGGTGCATACGCTGTCTGAATCACCTTTGCGTGCTAGCCCACAACCTTGTGTAGTTCGACCTCTTAGAACACGGCGGTGATTTTCAAAGAGCATTAAACAGGATTCATCAGAAGGGCAGAAATATCAATAAGCTCCACTAATTTGACGATAACTGTAGTGTTTTACCTTATCACGTTGAAAGAAGTGAAATTTTCAATTGACCAGTTTTATTAAGTTTATTAATGATAAAATTCCAAAGTAGACGCGTGAAAAAATACATCAATTGACTTCTGTTTCAATAGACCAGATGTGTTAGGTAGTGGTTAGAACGTATCGGATTGAAATTTACATTAATCAGTCATAAATAAGAGAACCAGCTAAAACCGTGAGATTGTAAATCTTGATGGATCAAAATTGTATTTTTTTCTTAAAACGACAAAATATGCTGAGGAACAGACAGACCCGACTGTTTGCTTCTGTTAAAAAGACTAAATGTATCCAACCGTACTGTTTTCTGTTGACCTAACCATGTGTATTTGGAGCAATGATAAGCAATGTTGAATGTTCCGACATCATCAGCACGTTCCTTCGCACAATTTCATCGTTACACTCCACAGCAGTAATGTCGATTGATTCAGGTCAAACAAATTGTGTGACCGTGACGTTTTCACAATGTCACTACATGTGCTCTCAGGTCAGAGACCGCTTTATCGTCCCCAAGCACAAGTTGGTTGTGCAGTAAGCTGTCTTGACTGACCAGTATGCAATCGGAGGCAACAGACAATAATTTTATCAAAGCGTGATATCACCACGGTCGACAACTAGAGACGTAGGTTCCTATGTAATAAAACAGCAACACAAACAGTTTAACAGGTCAACAATGCCGGACGGCTTTCAGTCTAAGATCCACCGGTACCCCCAGAAAACTTCAGTCCACTTTGTGGATCCGACAGTGGAGGAAAAGTCTTGGTTGCCTCTCACTAAATCGGCATTTGAAAAATGAAAAGCTGTCACATAGCATTATGATTTTTTTTCTCGTTTGCTTTCTCGTTTCATAGAAGTTTTGTGTACTTGTACCGGACGATCTAATGTACATATACTGTGAAATCCCTACTGGAATCTGATGTGGTTTCTCGACTTCACTGGGGATTCATTACTTCAAACTATTGTTTAAATTCTCAAGATAATGTTGAATTGGACTGGACGAACTCGTGTCTACCGTATGTTCACTTTTATCTCTTGTTAAAGTGTATGTTTTTTTGAACCAGACGTCCGAATTTGATTTCCACTTCTTTTGAACGATAATTCTCCCTCCGCTTTTTGAGTCGAGAGCCAAATTTCTCTGTCCCGAGCCGTCTTCAGATAGACTGTGTTAGAGTCTCCTACCGAGTCATTAATATAATGTACCGCCGTTCCCATAGAAAAATTCAGGTGGAGGTGAGTGACTTAGTGATAAAAACTGCAACCAGAATATATCTGTACTATTCAACTTGGCAGGATTCGTTCTGACACACATCGATGCCCCGGTCGAAACCAGGACCAAAATCAGTATGGAGTAAAACAGAAGTACTAGTTGGGTTGATTGTTCACTCTTCTAGAAGATCCGACCGGGTTCATGATGAGATTCAGCTGTATGCCCCTTGTAAGCGGGAAATATTGGAAACCGACTGAGGAGGTCTCCAGGTATCTATCACTTCGATTTATGATGTCACCGTTCAGAGTTAATGTCAGGTGGCAATTACAAATCCTTCTGTCAGCTAACTGTTTGTTTCATGTAATTTAGATAAACCAGTCATCGCTATACTATTCCCTAAAATGGTTGAACAGTGCCAAATAAGGATGCAACACCCACACACTCATTCAGTTTTAACTGGATGATCAAACTATATTTTTTTGTCTGAAAGATGCAACCCAAACTAAAATTATTTCAGACCGATGAAATCTAGTCAGACGTAGTGTATTGTATTATACATGAGCGTACTCGGAAATGATAGGTCTACAGAGTAACTGTTACAAAAGTCCACTTTGTAGCACGTTAACATGGAGTGAACTTATAAATCTGCGTCTCCTTTACAGCACACCACTCGTATCGACGACAGACTTGTCACACGAAGTGTCTTGCTCGCACGAAAGTTTTGTGTGATCTGGTTCGGTGGTTGACTTGACTCACCGGTTTTTTGTACATCAGCAGGCAACACCGCGCGATAGAACGGTACTCTTAACCTGCTTTCTTGCCGCCAGTAAATACTGGAGTAGCCGGGTGCCGAGTACGACCACCCATGGTGCAACTGTGTGTACAGTGTATATAGTAATTAAAACTAAAATATCGTTTTAATTAATCACAAACAATGAAATTCGTGCAAAAATTTGTACCAGATTCAAAGATATCACTTGCACATATGGTATTAGATAAGTGATTTTGCTTAAACCAAAAGTGAGTATTCGGTTCGACAGATTTGGTTGTGACTCAGTCTGGTACGCCGGTAGTCGTAAGTGTGATTATGGTAGACGGAGCAGAGAGAACCAACATCCGACCAGCATGGTTAGTTTTAGAGGTAGTGGAGATAGTAATCGAACTAACACTGAGATCTTCGTCGTACAACAAGGGATATCATCATTTATTGATCAGCTTATTTTTAAGAACACTCTCAAGCCATCCATTAACCATCATTCTCTAATAAGCCAAGTCTTTACGGATAAAAGCGTCTGCTAAAATGAACATTTGATCAACGCTTTAGTTTGGTTACTCAAGCCCTATTTCTCTTCTTTTTATGAGGGATATTAGACAGTTCAGACTTCGTGAAAATAATCAGCTCTTGGCTAGAAGGACATCATTGACTGAATGAAGAATAATTTGATCAAACATAACAACGCCCGTCCTTCAGAATATCCTTGGCTATGTCTATTTCACCCGGTCATAATAACATGTATACTCCAGTCTGTCCTCTTTCAATAACATCGGGAACAATACTTCTATCAAAAGGACCAGTTCCCGGGCTTTACGCCAAGCAACACGTTACAACAGGCTTAATGTAATTCATCATGAAAGTCCTTATCGTTATTGGATAAACATAAATTTCCTTTGTTAATGGACTTTGGATAAACGTAGCATTTCCCCTTAAATTATTGTATGTATAGTATATTCCTACATTGGTCAAGACGTAGCGTCTTAAAAAAAAGCCGGCTGTTCGTTCTTACGTTGACACTGACCTGGTTCACCCCCACCCCAGCCCTATAACGATCACTCTTCTCCACAATATATCAATGTGTTGTTTGAGATACTTTGCATTCGATTAAATATATCGTCCTTAATTGCCTTTGTTTTCAACAAATTTTCACTCTAAACTATCCCAAAGGTGTACAGTGGATTCGAGGCTAGGCGAACGATAAACTCAGAGTAGGAATCGGACATTTCCTGGTGTCTTGTAATGCGTTATAGTCATGATGAATTGGCAAATAAATTAAGCTTTAGACTTTAACACCCCCAAACCGTCTGTCACCATTCCAAGCACTAGGCAGACCAGAGGCTACTATCAGGCTACCTATAGCTGGACACAAGCAACTGTCAAGAAGGTCAGGATTGAATCCAAAACTTTGTGTTTCGTTGCCTAGGTTGTTATCACCGGTTGCTTATGTTATGTGGATTGAAGACAACAACGAACGCAGTAATAAAAAAGTAGACCAAAATGTCATGGCCCTAAATTGATCCCAGTTGTGTGGAGACGTTCGTGTTTAGGGACCGTCAGAAACCTAGTAAATCAGCGATCACATGACAGTATCCATATTACTGTGACTATTTAGACTGAAATAATGGCGTAATTAGTTTATCTAAAAGATTACTCTACCCAGATTTTTCACATATCTGTTTCTTCCCGGCTTTTATTCCAACTCAGTTGAACTCAAGAGATGCGTTAAAAATGAAGCTGACCTCAAACCGACACAAAAAACATCGCTGCTTCATATAATCCATAAGAGTTTAATATCATAACTAGAAGGGCAGGAGACAAAAGTTATGTGTAGGATGAGTGAGTGTGGGAATTTGCGTGTTTTCGAGCCCATCACCGCCACAAACTGATGTATTTGGGCGTAACAATTATTCATAGGACACTCAGGGCGGTGTGTCAGCCACTAGCTTTTTTTCTGTCATCATAGCCAGACGCCTTTGACGGATATGGTCATCAATACAGAGTAGATATGACCAAAACACCACCCAAGTGGCGCAATTTGAGAACAGAACTTAATAAGTGAATGAATGTATACAGTTGTATACGCATGACCAGGGCATGTGTCCATAGCAGGCGTCAGCATGACCGAATGGGCTTATGCTATGGCGGCGACCATGTCCATTTCATTGGGTCAGAGTATGTCACTGATTAGATCAGATTGGAGCGGACGTCCACGTGTGCGCACGCTATCAGAAGGTAGTATGTTCGTTGGGCTTAGGTGCGTACGGCTCATATACATTAGACCTGTCTCAGATAGGAGCCTGGAAATATGGATCGTCATGCCAGTGAGGCCAACAAAGCCAAACAAATACACACGTACACGTGTCAGTGGTAGCAGTCACGTGGTTTGAGCAGTGAGGACAATTGGGACCGTGCGCCAACAACACGCGGCGACGGATATACTGACGCGTACGGGCTGACTGGGTGACCGTACGTATCTTGATCAAAACCACCACCCACCACGAAATGCCGGCACCAGCGTGAACGGGCGACAGAACCGCCCACTAGAGTATACCGTTCATGGGTTTTAGGGAACATAAGCAGACAACTAACAGCCGGGTACCCTGACCTCCATAATTATGGCCCGTGTGTTTACAAAGCTGTTGAAATGAGCCCAATGCACTTAGCGGTCATGTCAACACGGTGAAAGAGTGTACTCGATTCTCGTGATAATGGGCGTGACAACGGAAACCCAGGGATTAGAGAGAGGGTGTACCGCAGCCACTGTTTACATAAATTCGATCGTTTGCCCCGGGATCATCATTTATAGACGTCTGGGCGCAAACCGCCAAGTACGCGAAAGGAAAAGGAACCTGCCATCGATGTCAAGTTGCATAGTTGAACGTGCTGTATATCAAGGACTTTTGATCTACAAACTGAAGAGTAGGAGAATCTTTCGCCAAGCTTCACGCATAAGTGCAACTCCTATTTCGGTGGCCATGACGAAGCTTCACATACGTACGAAACCTACACACGTGTAAACATGGTACGGCAACGGCAAAGTTGAACATTTTATACCTAATACAAATCTTAGTTCAAATACCATTATTCCGCTTTAGGTTACCTCTTGATCAGATTTACAAATCACATAGAGTAACAAACGCCAGGCAACCTGTTCTGACTCTACAGCAAGGATGTAGCCAGCAGATGTAATACACCTACAAACCCCCCCCCACAAGTGTCAACTCACAACCATACCAGTTTGTGAACACCGTTCGCATACGCACGCTTATGATAGCTTAGTCCTCCAGTGTACAAATCTATACGTAATTATGAACATGTACCAAATTGGCCATAAATAGCATGGAACCACTGACTTCTCGCAAACGGTCTTCGGGAAGAATAGTTGAGTTTCAGTATTTCAATTTTAAAGTACGTTACACTATTTATTTTAGCAGATTGAGGCTGATCGTAGAACGACATAACCCCAAGTTTTGTGTTATCCACATGATGTGGCTGAGTACACGGATCCTTAAAAATAGGCGAAAGTCGTAGAGCTGGACTGGTTGGCTCTAACTAAACATAAAAAGTCACACACGATCGATTTCACTCGGTAGTGAATTGATTGTCAGAAGCAAATTCAGTTCAAACTAAGGAGATCGTTTACTTTATGTGCGACATCTCATTGATACTCCTTCAAACTAGCCATCAGACCTTCGTAATCATACTGCTCACAACCGTGTCAGTAATTCAACCGAGACCGTACGTTTAGGTTCGCTGAGGTTCACCGCGTACTTCCAATTTAGGTGGATGAATTTCATGAAAGTGGCATCCTCTGGCTGACACTGGCTCACATGATCAAGAAGCTTTCCAATCTAATTTGTACATACTTACAAATCGTGTAAGTTGCCGTCGGACAACATCCGATAACGTTGTGTGATCATGTCGCATTACTGACCTACCTATCTGCAAATGTTTGCATGCATTTTGCAATGCTGTTTGGTGATGCTGGCAGGTAGAAACAACGCTCCGGCTACGTGACTCAAATCTGTGCTAATTCCCTGTCCCTGTCGTATTAGGTTCACACGCACGCAAATTGGCAAGTGTGAAATTTAAGAATTCAGTACCCGCGAGCACCGTCAGCTCATCCACCAGGGTGAGCGAGCACACTTTTCGCCCGATTTTATTCTGATGAAACGACAACCGCCGAGTCACGGACGTTAGCAACCCCAAGCCTGAGCTCTAACCCGACTTGGACAGTCTCTAATCCATTCAAAGACGGATGTGTGTTTGTTTGTGTTCGTGTGCATTTGTACGCGGAAGCCAGTCTGTCTAGGATTGATATACATTATGCCGTATATATGTTAGATGATGAAAAATTGACATCAAAAACGATAACAGCAACAACTACAGGTAAAACAACAACCTGGACAGAAAGACGTTAGTGATTAACTAGATGAGAGTTATTTGACACCAATGCTTGTGCTACCGACCCTTCCACATACAAACACACGAGGGTATTTGCGTATAGCCGTCTACCTAGGCATATAGAAACATGTTGGGACACAAGCATGAGAACAACAATGTGTGTAGGTATGCGAATCCTTTGTGTTCTGTGCTACTTTTTGCCGTCCGCCCCATCAACACAAGTTGTCTTGCGAGCGTACACAATCACACACACACACTAACTAACCAAGGTGCAATTCTACGTGCAACAGTGTTGCCGGAGGCGGCGTTATCCTCAGGGTAGCACCAATGGACTTTTGTGGTAGAAAAAAGACTTGATCGAGTCTGCGTACGCGCGCATGAAAATGGAGACGAGGAACAAGGGCTTGTGGCGGCCTGGAAACGACGGTCACGAGTAGAGCCGACAAAAGCGATCTGTACATACAAATGTAGGTGGTGAACGGGGCGTAACTACACCAACAATCACACAGGCAAACGGGCTTGTGTATCTATCTCTATATATGTCTGTGTGCGTGCACGACGTAGGTGGTCTTTGGCTCCAGTGTTAGAAATTTAACTGTTATCAACACTGGAGGTTCACCAGGGTTGGCGATGGCCATAGTCTAACACTTCGCTGTTTCGATAAAGCTGACAGACAATTGACCATCTGAAGATTTCCTTAACATTTCCACTCCACTATGGCTGAGTTCGTCCTCGTTTTCTTTCCTATAGTAAAGGGAGAGGAAGGAAGGGAAAGAACACATGGGATAATCCAACCGACCAGTGAACTACTGTGGAGCGTATCTTTTTCCCATAAGCCATGTCAGACCTACGAGCGTAGCTTGTGTTCGTCATAAGTTAGAACTTTATGCCTCTTTGTCGTCGGCGCCATACTGTACGACGTACTACGCTCACTGAGCACCCGATCAAAACAAAAAGCGTGTGCCAGGACGGAATGGGCTACCATCAGAAGAAAGCGTCCGCGGTGAATCACCTGAGTTTATGACTGTTACAATATTATGGTTACTTCAGGATGCGCTGGAATAGGTCTGAGTGGGATTCCACCTGCTAGGCAGAAGGGAAAAGGGAAAAATTAAAATAAAGTTGAGACAAAAAAAAGGGAAAAGAATTTCCAGAAGAGAGTGAATGACTCACGATTAACAGAGAGCAATACACTCGATCGTAGAGCCTCTTTTTAATGGATACTGTGGTCACAAAGAAAAAATGTGATAGTCATCCCTGGGATAAGAAAGTGGATCTAGTTATCATAAATATTAAAATCTTAACATATCAATGAGTAACACCATGATGTTAGTGGCAGCATAAATGCAACAAATCAGACGTTCTCATTATACTAGCTATCCGATCAACTTGATGTCTGTTGATAGCACCACGTTGGTATAGACAGTAAACGGGCTAACATACAGCGAAATGTCCGCTAAGGTTTTTATGCTCACGGTCCATTTTATCAATATTATTATGATCACTATTATCCCCGTCACATCATATAAAATAAACATACATATTGACATGACAGAATTGACTAGTCCGCAAACATTTCGGAACACTCTGAACGAAAAGATTGACTTCACCAACCCGGGCAAGTTTTGCCAAGGCCAAACCGCTGCTGTTACAGTGTACTTTCAGAACGTCTACTTCAAACCGGATGTTGCATCCGGATAATCTCTATACGATATGGATTTGACTGATGATAACTATGAAACGTTTCTCATTCACTTATGATTAAGAATGTTGGCTGAACTGGTGAGGAGTCACAGTTCTAGTTGCTCTCGTTGTGGGACACTTCAATGCTGTTCACGTGTTACTAAGACAGGTCCCGGTGACGTAAATTAGGTGCAACCTAGTCGCAACATCATACAAGTTTTAAAATGTGATCATTGCTATTGTCTTATTACACTTCCGGTTAAAAACGGATGTAGACATTTTTTCAAACAATGTGGCACGCGAATTACATGTAAACGTTACGGAGCTGCTAAGCCATAACACGTCCAAAGTGATCCGGTCAGGGTGTTGGCGGTTGTCACAAATGTAAGGTATAGAGGATGGTCGTATGGATTATCTGTTACAAACACTGACGAACACAGATTCAATACTTTCCGACTTTAGTCGATCACACTAGAGTAGTCGTTAACATCCTCCACAGTTTCGACAGTTATTCTTGGTACGTTATATACTTGTTGTGTCACCGGCAAAACTATGAAGCCGGCTGATGCGAACTGTTTCATGAATAAATAATTCTTGTCTTTTCGGATCTTGCTCAATGACCACTTATCGTCCCTCCTACAGAGGTGTATTCCTCCTATTCAACGCCAACTGTTTTTCCCTTTGATAAAGTTTAACCAAACGAACAAACTGATGTAAGTATTCTACTAAAACTCACATTGTATTCAACTGCTCAATATCACAGCAAGCATGCCAAACTCGTCGTTGCATATTATACTTGCTCAGTTATATCAGTTCTTTTAGGCTGAATTCCAGTTTAGCACTGATAGAAGTTCTTAGTTTCCTTGATCCTTATCGATTAACATGCACACTCGTTTCTGATGGACTCGAACACTTACGGGGCAGATGAAGTGTCTCAACCTACGTGATCAAGAGGAAATGTTTTGAAAATGGGTATCAGTTTCATTCTTGATTCCGCCTTCCTTTAGCGTACAGCTTGTTGCCATGATCCAAAGCAAGGATACACTGGTGAGCTGTAATAGGTTGTATTTCTCAAATCTTCGGGATACAACAAAATTCTGACTCATACCTACACTTTCTAACAAATAAAAACTGATGAGGTGACCTCATCTGGTGAGGAAACGTAAAAAATTCAACACCGATTCCCGACTTTGTTTTAGCTTAGATAAAGTAAATGTATTCTATCGGGTCTACGAGAAGAATAAGGTTATACCACATCAGAGTTTATAAGTGGTTCAGCAAAACCAGAAATACGGCATAGTGTGTTGCTGTTATCAATCAATCTTCCACTAATTTGTAAATCTGTTTGGTTCATGAATACAACTTTCTGTTATCAAACATTTGATGAAAAAAAAGATTACAATGGCATACCCGTTAGGGAAATATCTTAGTTTAAGTTTATCCATTTGAATTTATTGATACGTGCTGGATTCCAGTTATGTGTTGCTTTTCGAACGTTGAGAGGTGTATGATTTCGACGGTGCTAACGATCGTGGACCGTGATGGTTAAAACAGAGGGCAATGGAGTCGAGCGACATGACCTACAATACGTGTACATCCCCACGCCAGTTGTGGTAACAGTGTTGGGGCCATTCGCTAATCCAACTCGGATAGGAGCCCGCTTCTGGGTAAACTCTTTTGAGTATATCTTCCAGTTAAAATTCCTCTTAACTGGTTTTGACTCAGGATTCTGTTTCGCGATATATCACTGTGGGACAATTGGTAGACCGAGTCAGTAAATGAATAGCTGGTGTTCATGATTTGGACCCGATTAGTAAGCCACGGATGCACAGGGAAATTACAGAATCGAGAACACTAAATCTTAGAGTGTGGGTAATCCGTCAAGTGAGATATGGAATATGTCTTGCATGCATGGGAGCACAACGGAACAGTTCTCCGGTGGTTGAGTTGGTCTAAAACCGTACATCCAATAGACCTAGATGAAAGTTCGTAGTCAGTCTGGGCATCACAACCTACCATGCTGCCTGGTAGGACACGTTGGTGAATGCTGTCCCAAACAGTACACGCGTGTAAAATCGGAAAACAATACACTGCTGATTAGAACAGTAATAAACTTTTAAACAAAGGGTTTTAGAGCT
>LOND01002761.1:29647-42500 GCA_014220965.1 Paragonimus kellicotti | reverse complement strand
GTCGTTAGGTTAGATTGAGAAAGAAGCCTATGCCATCACCACGTATCACTCATTAAATGGTGCCCTGACAACTCTTTCTGATATTTGGTCGGTCTCACATGCAGTTGGCATCTGAACTCAACAGTAACCAACCAACCGGGCCCGAGGATCAGTCAGAAGAGTGCTGGGCTGGCCGTTGTAAACAAAAGAAGACAACTTCGATCTGATTGTCAATCTAATCCCCTCTATATTTCACTGTACCTCCTTAGTTGGGCCAGCTTACATCGACTAACTCTCTCAGATCTGATATTAATAGGGAAATGGCTTTGAATATCAATTAGCTACATCGTAATATATATGCACACGGTTTTCGGTGTCGACTGGGTTACAGTGTCACTGAAGAAATGGTCAACTACTGAGGAAGGATGACAGCGCGAGATTCTAACACTTCATCTACTATTTTCAGTCGCGAACGTAAAACATTAGATTATCTAAAGTATGCGGTAGCTCGGTTGTTCTTAACCGTCCAAACAACAAAGGAAAATCTTACGTAATCCAGACACTCATGGACCATGCATTAGTTTAATCGGGGGTTAACTTCCAAAAAGTAGGAAGTACAAAATCAATTTGTGGTTGTTCTGAATAGAGCATTCTTCGTTCACTGAGAAGATGTGGGTTTACGGTTGTGACCCCATCGTTTCACCATTCATCGCCTGCATACAGCATCGTTCGGCATGACCAACAAAGCTAGCGCAATGGTCTCCGGTGACGTCGCACATAGCAGAGATGACTACTCTTTCCAGGGCCCCCATTCTCCACTCCTGTTGACTTTGCACACCCTGAGGATCTCCGTTTATTATTGTCTCGTGGTGCACCTGCAGTTGCCTTTTAACTCTTGCTTTCACCATGCTCCAGACATTCTCAATTGGATTCAACATGGGCGAATAGGTGCCAGTCGTAAGAGTTGTCCTCCATTATATAACTCCTCAACAACACACTTTACAGATAAATATGACGCGGTGCGTTGTCGCATATCAGCACAATGTCTGACAAAGTGTACTGATCTTCATCTGATCTAGCAGGGTTCGCAGCCAGCCCTTGCAATCGTTGCTGTTGTATGCTCCCCGCCTCGTCGTATAGCCTACTATCGAGCTTGATGTCATAGCTCCAATCAAATGAAGATTACGGCCTCGGCTGTTTGTTACAGAGATGCATGCTCTTGTCCTTTTAGTGAACGTCCCATTGACCTCGTACAGAACAAACTGAAGTTTGTCTCATTTATCTGGCAACTATTCTTAGAATCTGCACAACATTGCATCAGTCGATATGCAAACAGTCGTCGTAACTCCAAATTCTCATTTGAGTTCATGCCAACGGGCACTTGGCACAGTTTCTTGACAGTTATGCACCGGCCATCCAAGTATCGACTGATCGTTATGGTCGATAACTCCTTCTCAAACTCAGCTTGACGGAAAACACTATTTCGGCAATCTTCTCAATAGACTCACTCCTTAACAGTGTGGATGTTTCGGACTTCTTTTTTGTCATTACCCGCGCGGTTGCGTTGTTGATCTGCAAATAAGTGGGCGAAAACAGAATGTGAAATTTGAGAACCGGATACAAAGCTCACATATGTTAAGATGAACTTTTATTGACCATCTAAAGCTTTAATTTTTAGAAGCTCGTCGGCAATGCATGCTCGTATGCATATACGTCTACATACTCGTTCGCTTGCTATAAGTGGCTCTAATAAGGATCGTGTCCTTTTGTTCAGGTCTGCAGCATACTGCACGCCAAAGGTGTAGATACTTGACGTAGTGGCAGCTGCTTCGGACGTATGAACTATTTAGGCAGTTTGTGACCGTTTTCAATGATAGCAGTTCTACTCAGTTCTCGCCGGTTATTATGATCTACTAAGTTTTCTGGATCCTAGTCACTTGTATGTTTTAGCTAAGCACAGTATATTGTCATTGGCCCCACACTGCCGTATACTAGTCCAACCGTAACCCCTCGACATCGTTTGAGAACATCTCGTTTGCGAAGTTTCAACCCGTTTTCCTTTGATTCACTCTTGTTGGCAATGAGGTCAATAGCACATCATAAGGAAGCGTGTTATCGACGTTTTAAAAATATTTCCACCAAACTACAGAACAATCTGAATCAGACAATAACGTGAACCAAAACAGAATGATGGAACCCTATTTCACCAAGATACAATCAGGAATATATGTACATGAATAACATGCAGTTATGAAACTAACTCGTTGCTCCCTCAATGGAAATTTTCATTGATAGAATAGGTTGCAAGTTACTGTGAAGTAGATAGGTATGCCGAATGTATACTGATATTTCACGAAACCAGACGATGTGTGCAAAATGAGAAACTCAAATCGAATACAAACAATTAACCAGTAGACATATCTTAATACTCAAATCTGTTTCAACTAACCAAACCAACCTTTCATTATAACAAACCTGAGGTTTATAAACTGACATTTTGAAATATGTTACGGTTAAGCGTACGTCACGACAAATTTTCATAATTTATGGGAACAACGTGGTGTGGACCGTCGACTCAACCAGCCAATGACCATGGAGTGGTGCACGGGAGGCAATAACATTTGCTAATTCCCGCTAGCACGTGATCAACCTATCTTTCGTTGAGTTTCATCAAACTTAACTAGATGTCTGATGAGTGTTTTGGGAGATGTTTGACATCAAGTTAAACATTATCAAAGTTTGGTTGTGTCCTTCACATTCAGCTTAGCATTTCAGCCAACCTTTTCGAAATGAAATCAATGATTCCAGTTTCTTTCTTGTTATAGCTGGTCAGTATTGCATTGAAGATCAGTTTCCAGGTGTTCAAAGTGGTACAAACAAAACGTATTGTATGAGCAATGTATAAACAACGTCGATACTTTGATTACAAAGACGCAGGCTAGGTGGAAGGAGTGGCTATATGTCTAAAATAAAGATATTTGTGTAAAGAACACCTTGGAAACGTTTCTTACAAGCCCTGATGCAAGACTGCATTACAAGTGATGAATAAGTGGACATTAGCAAGCAGTAAAAACATAGAAAGAGCATACACGGTGAAGCGACAGATGTTTAACCTGTCATTCTTCTCGATCTTAATGAATCAGTGGAATGGGCCAGCAACTGAGTCCAAGCATGAAGTTCTTGAAGTCCAAGCATGGTTCCGTAGATCAGTTGGCAGAGTACTGGTCGCATCTGGGCATCTTGTTCCTGTCACTCGATTTAGTTCAATCAAGGCCTAAGGATTCTTCTAGCATGATCTCCTCCCGAAAACTAAATAGTTTCAAATTACCTTATGTGCACGAGTACGGTGAATAAAGTCATTGTAGACCCAAACACATTCTGACTTCACACAAAAAATGTCTTGGATTTGCGCACTACGGTGTACATATTGTAGGAGCCGGTAACTATTCATCTTAAATATTTAAGCTAGCTTTCACCCCGAGATCTTCCCAACAAACGCAGAATGACCTTCAAGAACAGCCAGCTTTAGGATTCAGAGAAGTTTTTGGAAATTTGCTGAATGAAGCAGGTTGATATTGCATATGGACATGTGAATCTGAGCTAGGTTGTTTATTTTAAAAAATTAAGGTCACTTTTAGAAAGTAAGCAGTAATGAAATCGAGAAGTTGGCAATATTGGCCAAAAATAGGCGGAACAAAGAACTAACTACAGTTTATCAAGCACACTCTAAGCGCAATTTAGCAATCAGCAGCCCACAGTGGACTGACTGCAATAGGTTGGGGTTGAGCATATTTTCATTTCTCCTAAAGGGTTCTGTTGACCAAGATGTCTAGGGTGTCGGCCTAATGTTCTGAATGTGTGCGTTCAGTCCGCACTTAAACGTGTGATCTTAAAGCTGTTACAACACATCCTGGTAGAGTACCTTACAATGGGAGTATATTGGATCAAGAAGAGATGCTCTTTGCAAGTAGCACGATTCAGATGATATGTCATGTTTTGGCGAGCTACACCTTTGATGAATAGCTGAGCTTGTTGAAGGTATAAATAGCAACGGGCGCTGAGGATCATCGCGAAGCTGATGTTCAAATTTATTCGGTTTGCTCTCTTTTAACTTTCCTAACAAAAATGATGTATCCCATCATATATGTACAAGCTTGCATAGTCCGTTCAACGTAGGAGCGTAACAATCGGTTGGACATGGAGAACAAACTGTACGGAACGATCCAGATAATGTGATGAATAACCAAGGCGTCCAGTTCGTTTACTTGTCAAAGGTTATACAATTAGAAGAGGGGTCATTCGATATAATTGTTAATAATTCTGGTTCGCCGATAGTGATGCTCAGCAAGCACTTCCAAGAAATTACTCAGTAGAGCCTAAAGGACAGATATTCGATGCATGCACTTAGGCACGTCGAAACGAGGTTGGTTTCCACAGTTCAACTGCACACAGTGTTTGAATAACTCTGGGGCTGTGTGGTGACTGTCAATAAACCGTATTCCTCAGTTGTGTTGTTTTATTACACTGTTGACAATAAGCTGTACAATTGCGCTCGAGAGATAAATACCTGATTTGCTTAGTTCGGGTGTTATTACTACTGCGTCGAAACTAGCTCTGGGTTGAGCTAAGTTAATTACTTCATTTCTGTATTTCTGGAACCATCACAATTGGCGTCGCGGACTTCTGTAACTTCTTACGATGGATTCCTGTCCACTTGAAATTCTGAATATTCATAATTCGTCGAGAGAAATCAATGACTATTTAGAACGCTTTGAAATAACTCACTGTTACACCGTTCATCGTGCACCAAGTTTCAGTGTGATTGACAAGGACTAATGAAGTTAAACTGGCAAGCTGTGGTCTAACCGATCAAAGTCACTAAAAAACAGACCGGCAACAACAACAACCGAGTTGCAATTAATAATTTTTTTCTTCATTCTGCCTGGACAACAGGTAATATGATAACGCATAAAAATCCTTTAAATTCTTGTAACTGCACAAGTCCAGTCAAATGCTGGTGTTAGGTGTCATGAAACAAGTTTTCCGTTACATGTAAAGCAAACGACAATAATGCGACCGATTTATAGCTAGCAGGCTTGTTGTGATCAAGTTATTTAACCACGGATGACACTGTGTACACCTTCCAAAATCTAGGAAGCTAATTTCAAAAATAGAAGTGATCACACACACTTAATGAATCTCTGGTTGAATTGTTTGTTGCTAGGGAAAGTGTGGTGATGACATGACAACTTATTCGGATAGTGCACTGCTAAAGTTCTGGGGGACAATGCACGGCAAACAGTTAATTGTTCCGATGATAACGATAGTGATAGTAGCCGAATGACTTCCAGGATTTGTGGACCTGGTTGAAAAATCACTTGTATACTAGCTACTCAGAACGTTCACTATACACTATTTGAGATAGTCATCTCATCTGTGTGGCGCAAATGAGAGGTATTAGCGGGACACTTGGTGATGAATACTGAGGCGCTGTAGAATAATTTTGAATTTATGGTGAACATTCTGGTCTGTGCCAGAGGACATCAATGATCTTCGTGGTTGTCATTTGACAATCTACTTTTGGGACACTTACAAAGCTCTTTTGTCAGAGGGTTATTTGGTGAGGTATAAAACATGGTGCGCTTGTTCATTCCTTTGCGTGTGAACCATAGATTAAGTTCTTGGGCAACTCCTCGGGATTACATTACAGTTAGTAAGCATTCGCTTCCCACTGGAAAAGTGACGGTCGTTTTATGGCAAAGCGTTCAGTAAAACTGCGAGTCAGTTTTGATTTATTTCAGTTAATGTATTCACAGCCAAAATATAACATATCAGTCTTACAGTCGTAAACGACGTGAAGCTGTAAGCCGGGTTGTGGAATTTCGTATATTCGTGATAGAATTATTTGAGAAATAAGGTCAGTTAGCAATCAAAAGAATCATCCTTCTTTGTTCGTGTGTATCTTTAGGCTCTACCCACGAACAAAGACCTCTTTGGGCATTTTGTGTATCCCCACTGTTATCGGACATGTAGAGCGTTCGGTGTACCACAAACTGAAGTAGGCAGATCATTTCATACAACATATTCACATGTTTGGTCCCTGCGTTGTTTTTTGGCGTTATGTGATCCTGTCCAAAATTTAACCGAGTGATCAAAAGATCACTCAACAAAATCTTTTGCTGCAATAACTGCTGCAATAACCCCGTTATTGTCAAGTTGTTAACAGCGGACAAAGAACCTGAAATGGTTAATTGAACATAACGCTCAAAATTCCAGCTCAAATATTCCAACTGAACACTTGTCAGCCAGTCAGACTACTCGGCGCTCTTCTGAGGGGTCTGTAAACATTCAGTTTCTTCCCAGAGTCACGTAGATTCTCAAGACTAATTACCTATGTTCACTAAATTTGGTCGTAGAACACTAGACAAAAGTCTGCGCCAGCCTTCGGTTGGCAATTTCGAGAACCATGCAGCCAAAAAGGTTGAATGTTTTGTGGTTCTCTTCATGCAAAGAGTTAACTCGAACAGGGTAGTATTCGGCTAGCTCCCCACCGAGGGCAATATCTTGAAAACTGGAGAGTCACAAGGTCTCCGTTGTTAGGGCGTAACTCTGAGTTTGTACTTAAAGTTAACAGCTCATTTCCAATCCCAACGCAAAATGCAGTTTCCATAACTCATTGGAGATGTCATTTTTCATACAGTCAGACTAAAGTTTCTTCAGATCAAACAGAAATAATACAAGATACCAAAGTCAAGGAGTATATTTCATGTAGGCTAAGGGACGCTGACACCCGGCTGACATCCGATATACAGTGGCCAAGACGCTTCACCCTCTCACACATGCAGTATATATTATTTACAAACCGTCACCGCTTCACCGTTTGTAGTTTTAATGCCTAANAAGACGCTTCACCTTCTCACACATGCAGTACGTGTTATTTACGAACCGTCACCGCTTCACCGTTTGTAGTTTTAATGCCTAAACAACATTCTCTAATTCGAAATTTGACGTCAGTCATCAGCGGTCAGTGTTATAAATTAAAACTGAGAATGAGTATTTGCCCCTACCACAAACATCTTTCATGAGCCAGATCTATTAAAGTGATGTCGACGTAAGTGCTGAGATGGAAATACCTGATGAATGTGCGTTTATTGTGGTAACTTTTTTGAAAACATATTTGGCGGTATCTGGTAAACCAGGCCATGACCGTGAGTAACATAAGTTACGTTAATTGGCCTTGGACTTCACCAATGCTCGTGTTTCATGATATGTTTCAACTGCATATTGAGATGGTTGACAGCATGACAACGATCCAAGTTCAAAAAAGCCACAAGAATTAAACGGGTTCTATAGTGAAATATTAAATATGCTGATAATTTGGTAATAACGAATAGAATTTTCGGTCTACCTCACAATTCGAAATGACTTACGCGGAGTTAGTGGAGACAAGATGCTGATAGAGGGTTAACTGAAATTTAGTTTGCACGGCATACTCACAACGAACGACCAGTCCTTCGTATCACACACTGTGTCACGTGTAGTTGAACGCATACCGTAAAGTTTATCAGCACCACTGAGATGAATTCGCCATCGGTGCTGAACTACTCGGTTTGTTAAAATAATCATACTTATTCGGGCCAGTAGCCGAGAGAATTAACGATGAGCTGAAAACAACGAACATTATAGCTACAGACTGGTTCCGCTTGTCCCATATCCCCACACCTTCCTCTCTTTTATAGACGCGATCATTCCTCATCAAAACAGGCTTGTCACTGTCTTACTATCTGTCTACGGTTTCTTACTGGTTATATGTACAATCCTCGTGAACGGACCCGAGTCCTCTGAATCGTAGCTTCATCGAAATACGTACATACGATTTGTATCCGCCGCCCCAAGAAAATTCCCTCGAACCGTCTATTCAAGTGATCATGCGTTCAGACGTTTTATTTGACTTAAAACGTGCAAAGTTGGAGCTGAAAGATACTAACTACACTTTTCGTTGTGCTCACGCTTCTGTATTCGCAGCTTAATGCTAGTATGTTTCAGGTTTGTAGAAGGTTTGATCACCTCAGAAAACGCCACGAGCGTTCTTCTTTCCAAATTTTCCTAAACTGCAATGTAATCGATCAGTTTGAAAGTTCTTTTTTCTCTGGCAGCATTGGGGGGAACCATATTCACTACACAAGTGCAATCGTCGGCTCGAATCCTATCCCCGACTGCAATGTTAGAAGACTTGGTCTGTCATTAAAAAAATTTTCTAATCGGTCCAGTGAACCGCCACACATGTTACGGTTTAATGGCATAAATCAATATTAATGCAGAAAGGTGCAAAGCGAACGGACCAATAACGAATACTTTCCATAATTGGCTAGTCTGTTCATTGTTTGTCCTCTTACAATGGGTGGATTGCACGCCTTCCACGTTGACCTTCAAAAATAATCTACTGGCGCGCCAACAACGATCAGTAACGATCAATGAGTGCCGTAATAAAACTTTCCGGTNAGCTGCTTCGGACGTATGAACTATTTAGGCAGTTTGTGACCGTTTTCAATGATAGCAGTTCTACTCAGTTCTCGCCGGTTATTATGATCTACTAAGTTTTCTGGATCCTAGTCACTTGTATGTTTTAGCTAAGCACAGTATATTGTCATTGGCCCCACACTGCCGTATACTAGTCCAACCGTAACCCCTCGACATCGTTTGAGAACATCTCGTTTGTGAATTTTCAACCCGTTTTCTTTTGATTCACTCTTGTTGGCAATGAGGTCAATAGCACATCATAAGGAAGCGTGTTATCGACGTTTTAAAAATATTTCCACCAAACTACAGAACAATCTGAATCAGACAATAACGTGAACCAAAACAGAATGGTGGAACCCTATTTCACCTAAGATACAATCAGGAATATATATATACATAAGTAATATGCAGCTATGAAACTAACTCGTTGCTCCCTCAATGGAAATTTCCATTGATAGGATAAGTTGCAAGTTACTGTGAAGTAGATAGGTATGCCGAATATATACTGATATTTCACGAAACCAGACGATGTGTGCAAAATGAGAAACTCAAATCGAATACAAACAATTAACCAGTAGACATATCTTAATACTCAAATCTGTTTCAACTAACCAAACAGCCTTTCATTATAACAAACCTGAGGTTTATAAATGACATTTTAAAATATGTTGCGGTTAAGCGTACGTCACGACAAATTTTCATAATTTATGGGAACAACGTGGTGTGGACCGTCGACTCAACCAGCCAATGACCATGGAGTGGTGCACGGGAGGCAATAACATTTGCTAATTCCCGCTAGCACGTGATCAACCTATCTTTCGTTGAGTTTCATCAAACTTAACTAGATGTCTGATGAGTGTTTTGGGAGATGTTTGACATCAAGTTAAACATTATCAAAGTTTGGTTGTGTCCTTCACATTCAGCTTAGCATTTCAGCCAACCTTTTCGAAATGAAATCAATGATTCCAGTTTCTTTCTTGTTATAGCTGGTCAGTATTGCATTGAAGATCAGTTTCCAGGTGTTCAAAGTGGTACAAACAAAACGTATTGTATGAGCAATGTATAAACAACGTCGATACTTTGATTACAAAGACGCAGGCTAGGTGGAAGGAGTGGCTATATGTCTAAAATAATGATATTTGTGTAAAGAACACCTTGGAAACGTTTCTTACAAGCCCTGATGCAAGACTGCATTACAAGTGATGAATAAGTGGACATTAGCAAGCAGTAAAAACATAGAAAGAGCATACACGGTGAAGCGACAGATGTTTAACCTGTCATTCTTCTCGATCTTAATGAATCAGTGGAATGGGCCAGCAACTGAGTCCAAGCATGAAGTTCTTGAAGTCCAAGCATGGTTCCGTAGATCAGTTGGCAGAGTACTGGTCGCATCTGGGCATCTTGTTCCTGTCACTCGATTTAGTTCAATCAAGGCCTAAGGATTCTTCTAGCATGATCTCCTCCCGAAAACTAAATAGTTTCAAATTACCTTATGTGCACGAGTACGGTGAATAAAGTCATTGTAGACCCAAACACATTCTGACTTCACACAAAAAAGATGTCTGTGGATTTGCGCACTACGGTGTACATATTGTAGGAGCCGGTAACTATTCATCTTAAATATTTAAGCTAGCTTTCACCCCGAGATCTTCCCAACAAACGCAGAATGACCTTCAAGAACAGCCAGCTTTAGGATTCAGAGAAGTTTTTGGAAATTTGCTGAATGAAGCAGGTTGATATTGCATATGGACATGTGAATCTGAGCTAGGTTGTTTATTTTAAAAAATTAAGGTCACTTTTAGAAAGTAAGCAGTAATGAAATCGAGAAGTTGGCAATATTGGCCAAAAATGGGCGGAACAAAGAACTAACTACAGTTTATCAAGCACACTCTAAGCGCAATTTAGCAATCAGCAGCCCACAGTGGACTGACTGCAATAGGTTGGGGTTGAGCATATTTTCATTTCTCCTAAAGGGTTCTGTTGACCAAGATGTCTAGGGTGTCGGCCTAATGTTCTGAATGTGTGCGTTCAGTCCGCACTTAAACGTGTGATCTTAAAGCTGTTACAACACATCCTGGTAGAGTACCTTACAATGGGAGTATATTGGATCAAGAAGAGATGCTCTTTGCAAGTAGCACGATTCAGATGATATGTCATGTTTTGGCGAGCTACACCTTTGATGAATAGCTGAGCTTGTTGAAGGTATAAATAGCAACGGGCGCTGAGGATCATCGCGAAGCTGATGTTCAAATTTATTCGGTTTGCTCTCTTTTAAACTTCCCTAACAAAAATGATGTATCCCATCATATATGTACAAGCTTGCATAGTCCGTTCAACGTAGGAGCGTAACAATCGGTTGGACATGGAGAACAAACTGTACGGAACGATCCAGATAATGTGATGAATAACCAAGGCGTCCAGTTCGTTTACTTGTCAAAGGTTATACAATTAGAAGAGGGGTCATTCGATATAATTGTTAATAATTCTGGTTCGCCGATAGTGATGCTCAGCAAGCACTTCCAAGAAATTACTCAGTAGAGCCTAAAGGACAGATATTCGATGCATGCACTTAGGCACGTCGAAACGAGGTTGGTTTCCACAGTTCAACTGCACACAGTGTTTGAATAACTCTGGGGCTGTGTGGTGACTGTCAATAAACGTATTCCTCAGTTGTGTTGTTTTATTGCACTGTTGACAGTAAGCTGTACAATTGCGCTCACGAGACGAATACCTGATTTACTTAGTTCAATTGTTATTAGTACTGCGTCGAAACTAGCTCTGGGGTTGAGTTAAGTTAATTACTTCATTTCTGTATTTCTGGAACCATCACAATTGGCGTCGCGGACTTCTGTAACTTCTTACGATGGATTCCTGTCCACTTGAAATTCTGAATATTCAGCATTCGTCGAAGAGAAATCAATGACTATTTAGAACGCTTTGAAATAACTCACTGTTACACCGTTCATCGTGCACCAAGTTTCAGTGTGATTGACAAGGACTAATGAAGTTAAACTGGCAAGCTGTGGTCTAACCGATCAAAGTCACTAAAAAACAGACCGGCAACAACAACAACCGAGTTGCAATTAATAATTTTTTTCTTCATTCTGCCTGGACAACAGGTAATATGATAACGCATAAAAATCCTTTAAATTCTTGTAACTGCACAAGTCCAGTCAAATGCTGGTGTTAGGTGTCATGAAACAAGTTTTCCGTTACATGTAAAGCAAACGACAATAATGCGACCGATTTATAGCTAGCAGGCTTGTTGTGATCAAGTTATTTAACCACGGATGACACTGTGTACACCTTCCAAAATCTAGGAAGCTAATTTCAAAAATAGAAGTGATCACACACACTTAATGAATCTCTGGTTGAATTGTTTGTTGCTAGGGAAAGTGTGGTGATGACATGACAACTTATTCGGATAGTGCACTGCTAAAGTTCTGGGGGACAATGCACGGCAAACAGTTAATTGTTCCGATGATAACGATAGTGATAGTAGCCGAATGACTTCCAGGATTTGTGGACCTGGTTGAAAAATCACTTGTATACTAGCTACTCAGAACGTTCACTATACACTATTTGAGATAGTCATCTCATCTGTGTGGCGCAAATGAGAGGTATTAGCGGGACACTTGGTGATGAATACTGAGGCGCTGTAGAATAATTTTGAATTTATGGTGAACATTCTGGTCTGTGCCAGAGGACATCAATGATCTTCGTGGTTGTCATTTGACAATCTACTTTTGGGACACTTACAAAGCTCTTTTGTCAGAGGGTTATTTGGTGAGGTATAAAACATGGTGCGCTTGTTCATTCCTTTGCGTGTGAACCATAGATTAAGTTCTTGGGCAACTCCTCGGGATTACATTACAGTTAGTAAGCATTCGCTTCCCACTGGAAAAGTGACGGTCGTTTTATGGCAAAGCGTTCAGTAAAACTGCGAGTCAGTTTTGATTTATTTCAGTTAATGTATTCACAGCCAAAATATAACATATCAGTCTTACAGTCGTAAACGACGTGAAGCTGTAAGCCGGGTTGTGGAATTTCGTATATTCGTGATAGAATTATTTGAGAAATAAGGTCAGTTAGCAATCAAAAGAATCATCCTTCTTTGTTCGTGTGTATCTTTAGGCTCTACCCACGAACAAAGACCTCTTTGGGCATTTTGTGTATCCCCACTGTTATCGGACATGTAGAGCGTTCGGTGTACCACAAACTGAAGTAGGCAGATCATTTCATACAACATATTCACATGTTTGGTCCCTGCGTTGTTTTTTTAGGTTATGTGATCCCGTCCAAAATTTAACCGTCTGATAAAAGAGCTTTGTAAATGTCCCAAAAGTAGATTGTC
>LOND01002761.1:10572-25018 GCA_014220965.1 Paragonimus kellicotti | reverse complement strand
TAACGGACAGTTTGAGATAGCGGCCTGGTTTCCATTAGTATTCATCAGAGATGATGTGGCCACTGTAGTGTCCATTGAGGGAAACTGAAATAGATCAGTGAGATTTACTGTTTCATTATTCAAATTTCGTTGCATATTTCGGGTGAATTAAGTTGTTACAGTTAAGCGTGGACAGACAACATACTTTTTTGCCATTTCATAAATTGTTATTACATTTGGGTGTGAAATGAAAAACTAAACAAACTGCAAACTGTTTTCAATCTTAGTTCACCAGGAAATAGTACGTTTGATTATTAGTTGCAGAATAAGGATTTTACTTATCCATCAAACCCAAAAGAGCGATATAGTCACGGATGAAAATATGAGTTCACTCCTCCAGTAACGTAATCAGTTGGACTCAATACGAATGAGTGAAAACTGCGGTTGTGGTGTTTGTTCGTTTTATCCCAACTTGTGTAATTACAACTCGCTTGAGGTCTTGATGATTATCTAATTACACATTAACTGCAATATAGGATTAACATTGAGAATCGTTTAAGGGCGATAGTGAATCTGAAAATATGGGTGGCAGACTTAACATAGCCCCAAGTAAAATTCATTTTGCGGCAGAATTACGTGTTCTGTTTGGTGTCATACCATTGCTATGCATTCAGTTGAAAAACACATTGCCTGTCCATGCACTCTGTTACTGTGCATACCATTTCATTTGTTTCTATGAAACGAACTACGTTGGTCTCAGGACACGATGCTCATCTTGATGCATTCGGAAGCATAATCCGGTATGGCTAACCGTTGGCTTGGCAAAAGTTTGCTCTTCAAAAGTTGCACAATTAACGATGTCAGCTTATTAACTAGTCCCAAAGACTTGTATTCGTTGGAAGCAACGGGATGATTTGAGCGCTCTTGTCAATCGATTGTGAATTGGTTCAACTTGAAGGTTAAACGCGTCCTATGCGGAAACGATGTGCCTCCGGAGCAAATTCATGCATGATCGTGATTTGCTTAAAGTGAACTGCGCTCTGGCTGGTATCCTCAGATAACCAAAATACAAGACTTAGGCTGATCGACTGCAAGACAAACACGGTGTATCTTTGGGACCGAAGGCTGTTAATGAAGCATTGAGCAATCAAAAGAACTGTGTTGAAATGAAAATTTAAGGTCCAGAAGCATGGCTATTTTCTTGTAATTCTGGATTTCAAGCAGTCATGTTATATGGTTTGTTACTTCACGCTGGAACTTCCTAATGGTTTCTCTTGGATATTCATTTTCATCAGCTGTGTCCTAGGAGTCTTTCATCAAGTACTGTTGCGCGTAGTTTTCTTAGTATGTGCCATAAATGAGAAAGCTTGCTTCACGTGACCAAACGCCCATATCAGTAACCCGGCCGGTGATGACAAATATATCGTCCACCTGTCAGTGATACTGACAGAACTGACTGATGATGTATTGAGGCTTGGTGCGTTCACGCTTTCCCGTGAATATATATCGGTTGGGAGAGGTCCCAGCGAGGACCCCCAAAACGTACGTAATAAATTCGGTTGTGCCTGTCAGTCAGTCTTATGCTTCGGGAGGAGGCAGGGAGCCGAATATCCTTCTTCCATGTATGCTCATTTAGACCGACAAACAGACGGCGTTGCTCAACACAAGATTCACCAAAAGAATACCTGGATGGGTCAGCACACAAAATTTCTCAGTTTTGCACCCCGAAAATAAAAATGAAATCGAATGCATCACCTGCGTAGCACAAAATTTGGAATTTGATCAATGGATATGTTAGACTGAGCTTGAATTCAAAGAAAATTCACCCCACGGTAACGGCTACCCACAACCATGTATCCCTAGGGACACGGTCAGAACTTCACCTAAACCTGAAGTGCAGAAGCTAAGAAAGACGCTGGTGTTTATTCGATTGTCATTCAAAGATGACAGTGCCGCGGGATCACTGACAAGTAAACTCAGTCGGACAAGACCTAAACCACAGCTGAACTCTGTATCCAGTCCAGCGCCTCCACAATTCTCCCGTTTATAACAAAGATAGGCTGACAGTTCAGACCTCCTATATGTGTAGCTATTCTTCCATTTGCTTCTGAGGTCGAACGTCAACAGAGCCTTCGAGTCGAATCCGGAAAGATCATTCGCGGTAGTTGGGACATGAAAAAACACGATCGGTAACGTATGCTATCCTTGGTTATCTAGCTGAAAATGAGCACCAGATGAACACTGCTTAAAACCCGAGCAAGCGTGAACCACTCGACACTGATGAACGCATGTCTCATGACAGGCGCGTGTAACACTCAAACACATTCACCAACACTCTCACCCACCCCCAGTAGACTGTGATCCGTACCCTCCTGTGATTTTTGATGACCTATTTGACACGTTATAATTTTCATATATAATTCGCATTTACCTTATGTAATTGTAAAAGCCTGATGAGAATTACCGAAAACAGCTGTTTGCAAAATTGACTTCTTATGAATTTTACGGGAATCTGGAGAGGACTGCTTAGACCTTCCAAATGGTCTATCACGTGCCAGGCAACCTCTCAAAGGCCGTCCGAATGAGAACACTGTAATGCCAAGTCTATGGAATCAGGCTGCTTGACCCGGTATTATGTCATCAAAACGGTTTGTTCAGGCGCTCCACCTACCATGGCCACAAATCCATCGGATCGATGGTCAACCTGCGCGGTCAAACCAATGGACAAGCGTGACGTAACCGGCCAATCAAGCCATCGCCAACTGACTGACCAGTGACCTAGTTTCTCTGTAATAAGTCTGATCGATATCTCGATCTAACTCTATTAACTCCTTATATAATTGTACCTGGCCTGAAGATGAATTATCGAAAACATATGTTCGCCTGTATTCCCTTTATCTACCATTAAGTGCACTTGTCGACTGAGAGTTTACATTACATCACATTTCCCCTATTCCTATCCTCTCAGTTATGAAAGGATCAGGGCGTGCTTTATAGAGGGTGGTTGAGCTGCTTTGCCGTCACAGATTGATCATAATAAAGCTGACTGATCATGTGTGCAACGTAACACATTATCGACGTGCACTTTGTAAGATCTCAACTTTGTTACCAGCGTAACGAGTTGTCGTTGGAGTATCTGTTTTTGTGAGACGCACGCAAAGCAGATCATCATACATTCATAACCCGTGAAGGTTTTTTTCTAGTTGCACAGGAATATGGGGGAGTACTGTGTGTCAGCAGATTATAGTTCAACCATCCAAACTGTTGTTTAAGGATCACTTTTAGGTACAGCGCCGTTTCAGTCTACCGAGCAAACTTAGCTTTAAGATTTTTCGTTTAAGCACAGGCTTTCCCTTTGGATTTGTTAATGGCTTTCAGCCATCGCCTCATCTGTTATCGTGAGGATAAACTACAGTTAATTCAGGATATTACTAGATGTGTCTAAATACCAGAATATATGTATGCCTGCACGTATGTATGCGTAATTTAATCACAACATTCCGATGGCAAAACCAATAAACCTACTGAATGCGTTGACAAGGCTGCTGGGTTGCCATTTTCGAATGGTCCACCGATGTTGGTAGCTACGATCAACCGTTGGGCTATCTCCGCTGCTTGACCTAAGTAGTGTTGTGAGTCACACATCCCAGTCATCGGCACACAGCCAGCCTCAACATCATTGGTAGCCGTCGAAATTGTTTGTGTGGTAGTTATCATCGACGCGGAACAGAATGGCGCCTGCATCGCCGAAGTTAATTCAATAGAATTTGACCCGAGATGATCGCAGAACTGAACCATTGGATTAGTTGCAATGGATGATGCTGTAGATGAGATGGCACCAGCTGACGGGCATGCACTGCCCGATGTGATTGCAGGCATTTCACACGTGAACATCCTACCTGTTTGCGGCAGGTTGCCAGTAATTAGCCGTTGTTGATTCTTGGATGTGGGATGATAAGTGTACGGTCCAGGAAGTTCCCTGTTCACAGACGTAACATCCTGATAGATACAAGTATATCGAGAACAGTTGAAAATATTAAATACGCAGTTGTAGTTATCAAGCTTTCTAGAATAACAATGTGTATTAAAGCTGACGTTAGTAACACATCTCCGAAAGTTGTCATGTGACCATAGTATTACATATCATTACATTACGTTACATTGTTACAATTTCCTATCAAGTGTATGTGCTGTGTTCATTCTTTCAACTTTTTAATACAATGGTTAGATGAGATCCACAAAGAACTAGACGATATAAATGGCAAAAAAATAAAACGCATGGCAAATAGATCCCAGAGCTGAACGGTTTACAGCATAACTCTCACAATTGTAATCTACGTCGAACAACATACTGTGAAGTTATAACTTCCAGCCGTTTTTCGGTGTATTACAATGAGCTTACAAATGCCTATGCTACGGATTTTGATGCTATAAAACGTACTGAATTAACTTTATTTCATAAGCCCTGTTTGTGCCAACCGTTGATTGGGTCAGAACTTAGACGTTGAAGTACTGGTTCGTGAATTCTTTAGCAGTAACACTGACAAAATTCTTGCTATTACTTTAGTAAAACAGTCAGAAGAAGTAAATCGTGCGACAGTTTCCAGGACAAAATTTCATGCACTCTGAACACACGTCCAAATGTGAATGGATTACAAAGGAAACATTAGCATAGCGAAAGAAACAAAACCGTGATAACAATGCATTCACAAGTGTACCTGTATCACCAGTTCTTATTTACCACATCGTTCCGCGCTATCAGGGCATCACCAACATCGAAACAAATCATTTCTAAACGCACAAATGAGCAATGATGAGCTTGGTTGATTACGACTCGGAAATTTTCAGGATGCATCTGTTTGTGTTGCGGAACAGAAGGCTAAATGTGTTATTGGCATTCATTATATAAACTCTTTTTTACCAAAAAACGATTTCGTTTGGTTACATTAAGTAATCAGATACTGTTTTATATAATTTTGAGGCTTTCCAGTCTGTCAAAAACATCAGATACGGATACAGTCTAACCTTCTCCGTTGGACGAATGAATCGACTGACGTAATCGACCATATACTATACAGGATAAAATTGCGAACGGTTGGATGACTGTGAGGAACCTTTCTGTTCCATGAAGGCTGTTCAGCAAATGCAGACATAGTAATTGCCCTAATGGCGTCCTGGGATTATATATCACGGCATGCTTCTTTAACCTTCCCTTGCTAATCCATTTCACTCTGCTTACCAAACCCTACAAAACGCTTGATGCCATTAAATTTTCCGGAAATTGTGCCAGACCATCGCTAGACACATAGCCAGTCTGTGTTAGGTAGCATTTCTGCCTGACTTATAGGAAAGCAATGTGATATTATAAATTCTACACGGAAAGTAAGTGAGTTCACTACAACTTGAACTGGTCGAAAGTAACATTTTACGACACTATCAATATACTGCACCGATCTGGTATTTCAGATTACTGAAGAGTTCTATAGGGTGCTTTTATCCCTTATGTATTACTGCATATCTAAACGACCTAACAATAACAGATGATATTTTATGGTTTACAGACTAAATAACGTCTTTTGTGATAGGAATCAACAAGTATATTAGGACAGTTTGACAGAAGTCAGCTGCTGATAAACTCTGCAAAACTGAGGGCTTATGTATTCTGGTCCCCGATTGCCGTTTTTAACTCTTCTTCATTGGCTCTAATAACCTTCCGGCAAAGTTAGCTGATTTCCAACAAAAGATGTATCTACCTACCGCCGCTTCGTAGGAGTTTACACATAGCTTATTCGTTGACTATCTTATGTCCACTCATTTGATCTGCTGTAATGACAGACATTGGGAGGTTGTCCTGCAGAAAAGTTGCACTCTCCCGCCGACGCGGGGAAATAGAGGGCGACGAAAAATGTCAGACGACCGAAATACAAGAGCCAGTATCTTGATCGTCATAAGCCGAGAAAGCCTCCTATATGGTCAATAAACGTCTGTCACCACTGCGTTGAAAGAGGCAAGTTTCCATCCTCACAACTCACGCCGCTAAATTCGTTACGTCTCAGGCCTATCCGGATGCAACAAACGGAATGCCGTTGACCAGTCCAAGAAACGTACTTTCCAGCCCGTAATCAGCCAACGCGTCTTTGACGCTGGTTCAACAGATCGGCTTTATTCATCTTCCTATACTTTATTCACAGGCGATCTTTCCGTTTCCATGGCAAGGCTAAGTTTAGGAGCAGATTTAAACTCCAAATTTTTTTATTACGTCGGGAATTAACTGTAATAATCGTAGTTTATCTCGCCTGGAATGGATTGCTCGTCGTCCCCTGCACTTCTCCTGCAAGATATCTGTCAGTTTCCTGAAACGACTTCTTGTGGAAATTCTCTTACGCTCAGCTGGACGTGTGGTAAAAACAAACGTCTTCCCCACTCCAAGTTAACCGTCTCATATATTTGCGCCACGATGTGAACAGAACAAACGGGAAATGATGGGTTGGTCAACTGGCGTTTTGTTGTGACACTTAGCTTGCGTTCGGACCACCGAAGATTCGACACGAAAACGTTTCTGTCGGTCAAGTGATCACGTTAGACCAGCTTTCACAAGACATGCAGTTTGCGCGACTGATGGACTTTGGGCTTTCCATTTGGCCAGAAGACACTAAGATAACTGAGATGGCTGTGTAAGTTTTCGTGAAAATGGTTTTTGACATTTCGTTTTTAAAAACTCGATAAATCAGACTTCGAATACAATTTGTCCGTTTGTTCTAAAAAGACTGTTTTCCATTTGTTCATAAATTAGTTGATAGATTGACCGGATCATGTCACTGGCGGTTTGACTGCAAAACCCGGTTGATATTTAGAAACCATCAACCAATAATGGAAAAACAAATGAAAGCAACGTTACCGAATTGAAGCTCATATGCAGCAAGCTAGCTTTCCTTGGCATACACCACCTGAATCAGACTTATTATGGTCGCGTTTATTTTTTGGTAGTCCACGCACAATTTATCACTGAAGCTTCTATACTTGGATTCTGAGAAACAACAGTTGAAAGCAGGAAAAAAACCCAATTAAAACCAGGTTTTTTTTAAACAGGTGGGCCATGTCACCTTTGACTGGCATTAGGCGTGAGGTAGAAAACTATGCAGTTCGGTTATCAGTAGATTAGCCGTTATGGACCATTACCGTTTTTCGCACCGGAATCACTGTGAATTGTATAATGTGTAATTAGGGAAAGCTGCTGAGATGAGAGATGATAAATTTTGGCGATACGAATATTCCGAATTTTTTACTGAGTCCCTCTTGATGTAGGGACCAGTGAATAGAAGTTGTGGTGAAAACCGCAGAGATACCGTCTTATTTTCATTTGTAACTAGGATGTTCGTGTGTATGATGCAAACATATTGGTAGTAATTGTTTAAAGCTAGGGTTCCGTTCTTTCTGGTTGTCTAATCTATCATCTAGGATCACCTGTTTATGACTGTGTGAGGGTTGGACATGACTACTGTTGTCAGTGATTTATAGGACTTGTGGAATGGCGGATGAAGCATTGACTGAATACTTCATGTGTTTCAAGATGAAGTAAAGTGCAATACAACTGGCAACCCTCGGATATTCGCTGAGCTCGAGAGTTTCATCAACAACCAAACACCTGAACCATCACCACCTGTCAAAATGGTCAAAAACCGTGAGGTCCACACACTCTACAAAAACATGTCCGTTAACTCGAAGTCACACATGACAACCTTCGTTCACGACTGGCAACAGACTGCTATCAATGATAATAACAACAATAATTGCACGCATAAAAGTGTTATACACTACTCTCAGTTGGTCCAGTTGTAAGAGAAGGCATGGCTTATAAGTGTGGATGGTGTAACAGACGCCTGATATTTACAACTGACGAATAAGGTCTGATGAGTCTAAACAAACAGACGTAAGTGTACAGTGCAGGTCAGGCTAAAGAATACGAGCTAAGGTCTGCGGAAGAAACAAACGCACATCACTACCTTTGTTAATGGATAAGTAAAAATTCAACTGACTGTTTACTCTTTAACTTGGTTGAAAAATATCAACTCTGCAACCGCACTGTGACGTCATCGTTTGGTATGTAACAAGCAGTGTCCAAGCTGCTCATCACTTAACCATACTGCACTCATTAGCTAACAATCACAGAAGACTACTGGGAACACAGTCAGGCCGAGTTCTCTGAGAAAAAGAGGAACTAAACAACGTTGTAAAAATGAAGTTTGAAAGGACGTGAAAGTACTCTGAAACTAATGAATCCAATAAAATATTTGACTCACCGTTTACATGTACGAACTGTATGAGTTTCCCTTTTGGCTGCTGGGTTTGCTACTTGAATGTTAGTGTTATTCCTTAACGATGATTTTGCACTATCTAAAATCCTGCCTGGTAAACTTGCCGTGCATTTCGCATGTACGTGTGCACATCAACACAGCTGGCACGTGTGTATGTCTAATGCATGTCCTGGGCATGAACAACCGGGATCGATTGGCAACAGGGCAAATAGAGATTCTACTTTGGTTGTGGTAGCAGCAGCAGCACCAAACCTAACAATGTATAAATGTGGGTGTGTGAAATGATTGTGCACTGGGTAAAATGAACCAATCAATGATGCCTGGTGGAAACACCACCACATTCGCCCATGTGCTGCTGCGTCCTTCGCCCATCAGCGACTGACAGGCTGAGAGGGATGACTCTGAGGCATGAACAAACGTGAATGCCTGTCCCACTTGCAGATTACCCACCTCTGAGAAAGAGTAGAAATGTACGCTGAATGTCCATTCACGTGCAGTGCCGCCTTGGTGACCTCATATGGTTGGGAAATCAGGCAGGTCATGCACAAAACGAGGTAAGGATAGCATGAAACGGCTCGTGTTGTTTGGTGAACCAATATGGTATTCAAACAAAGAAGGAGCTAATTGACTATTGTTTAAATAAGGTCTGTGAGCCCACCAGATCTATGTTGGGACTCCTTAGGAAAGTATGAATTTCAGGTTAATTGGCTAGAATGTAAAATCAACTTGGAGAATGTTTAGCACTTTCCAAGTCTTATCAGTCGCTCCTCTGCAGCCTGTGTGGCAGAAAAAATAGCATACAGTCTGCTCTACTTTGTAAACCACCAAGTACAGGAATTCGATTTTCTCGGTATGTTAAGAATATGGGCGAATGTAATCAAACTACGCTCTGCAAAAGATGAGACCTTCTTTGACTATCAATCCCAACTTGGTGGTTTGATACCTAATAATGGTAATAATTAGAAAATCCTTTATGGGCTATGGAACCATTTTATTAACAACTTCGTCATGACTAAAAATGTTCTTAGGTCAATTTTATGATTTTCCTAAATCAGTTGATTTACGTCGTTGATTCACATGTCAGAGCGTTTAATTCTGTTTTGCACATTCATTAAAATCCATAAACAGGAGTGCGATTATCCCCACACAATGGAGCGAATTTTGTTCGGCAGTGATCACCAGCCTGGCACCTTGTCTAAATGTTCCTCTCGTCAGTTTAGGTGGAAGAATGCAGAAACTTATTCAGTGCACTGATGTTCTATTGCTACATACACTCACCGACCTTAACCTTATGCTGGCTGATAAGCTGGCTGGTATGAATTCGCAGAGTCTGTCAAAATTGTTGTGTGGTACACACGACCGAATCCAAAATCGTAAATGGGATCCATCTGTATTTTACTTCTCCGGAATAATTCATTTCCAGCGGACGTCGTTTGATTTTAATCGTTCTGTACACGATACGAGTTTTCTTGAAAAAATCAACTCTTTTAGTCAAGAGGACGTTTTATTCACACAAATCAAAGGAATTTAATACCATGTTTCGTAATGAGTGTGCAGTTCTGTTAGTCTAAGTTGTTCAACCGATCGCGCTTGTAGATGAACAAACCATCGACTAGGCATACACAGTAATTGCAAGGGTAAATGTTGTAGTCAATTTACATTTTGACAATGGTTGTTCGGTTGACGTAATTAGTATATTACCAATATGTAGTTTTTCAAGTTTATGCTTTTAGATTAGACCCAACTGTGAAAAGCCGAAGCTTTGGTTGGATTCGAACAAGCGACAAAAACGGCATGCGAACGCTCTACCACCTAAGCTACGAAGTCATGCTAGGAACTGGGGAATTTTACAACTGGATTTTGTTACCTATCCGTCCCACGGTGTCATACGGAATCCTACCAAGTGAGCCAGGGGATCGATTGTCCCGTAAGGATTTCTTGAACAGTCCACGCTTGGATCCACCAACACCACTGCGCAGCACAGGAATTATAATAATTATAATGGGTATAATAAAAGCAATGATGTCACGGACTTCGACATCGGGATAAATCTCCTGAAGCTGTGGTACAGGGTTCGCGAATGTTGACGTATTTTTCAGGTCATCACTTTTGGTGATTTCACAAAAATTGTGAGGCTGAGAGAGAAGCAGCCAGAATATGGAATATGTGAAAGTGTCCGTCAACCTAAGAATAACGGATGACTGGCAGCGTCCACACTAATGGTAGGTGTTGGGCTGGAAATTGTCCAGAAGTATCCGAAAGTCGGGATCAACGTTTTACGGTAGTCATTGACATGTGACAATGGAGGGTGCGATGACCGAACAAGGATCATGTGCGTGAATGTTATAGGGGTAGGCAAACTACTAACGGCTGATTCAGAGGTCATCGCTACAGATGGTCCTAAGTGTCTGTCAGATGGCTGCAGTCGGCACCCCTTAATCAGCATGTCCGTGTGCATTCAATATCTGCGTCAGCTAGCGCAATCTTACTGTAGGCAACTTGTTCGGGTGATTCACATCAAACAAGCACACCCCGAATTAGCAAGTGACCCGATTAACAATCAGTTTGGTTTCAGCTGGCATGGTACTGCTCCGCACTGTTTAATCAACATGCCAAATTATTTTGATGCCACATTTGGCCAATCGTTGGTTAGTGGAAGTGAGACAACTGAAAAACCAACAAGATTATTGGACTGTCAAATTTTTCTCCTGAACTAATCGCAGACAATCTATTATGAAAAAACCAAGGACGCTGGGCGAACTACAGTTGACCACAACAGAATACGGTCCGATAATTAGAAATACTGTTTTGAGGATTATGTTATGTCTTGGGTGAATTTACTTTTGTAAATAGAATAAACAGAGACCTTGGACGCCCTATCAGATCAAACCTGTCACACCAATTATGCTTTTTCCCGGTAAAGGATTTTCGCAATATAGTATACAATTCAAGAATAAACAGCAAAACTGCCCAACAGTTTTTAGATAATTGTCAACCTACGTTTGGCCTACCCGACTGAAGTGTTCTAAAGGGCTTTATCAGATAGAGGTTGTTGAAATCAACAATGCTGTCCAGATGGTTGACTGTTCGAACATTGTGTGTCCATTACGCCCACTGTTTTCGACTTTTAAGAAGGCATTTCACTGTCTGTTTATGTACGCTTCATCCCGTTTACCCTCAGTTTACCCAAATTATCGGGCAGAAAGTCAAGTACTGTATCAACATTTGATGCCTCCGTCGTTGTTCAACACTGCTGGCCCATCCGCTGCACAAGATAACTAACAGGGAACTTCCAGGGTGCAAACAACTAATAAACGACTCTACCGCGGCTTGATTATGGTATGATCATCATCATCATCATCATATCAGCCATGAGCCTGACCAAAAGGTACTGTGGCTCGGGCTGCCGCTCACCTCAACAGTGACGTGGAATATCCTAGAAGAAAACGTTACTAAGAAGGTTGAAAATTAATAGAAGTCTAAGCAAAAGAACTAGAAATGGTATGGATGCAGGTACGCCATTGACTGCGACACACCTGCCATCTCGGATAGCGTCTCTAACCAGCGGTTTGAGTGATCACGAGGACCCCATCCAGGCAGGCGACACCTACCCACTTTACTCAGTGGAGCAGTCAGGGTTTTCATATTTCGTGACCACGTTGTCGCTTGACCACCATGTGGTTTCACCCAACTGTTGGTGGTCTCAGTATATAATGCCCGGTACGGTAAACGCTCAGCTGGCATACGGAGTACGTGACCTAACCATCGCAGGCTGTGCAACGTGAGTAGTTGACCAATTGGTCGTGCATTCCGGGCGTTCTGAAATACGCGCCGGCGAACTGCCGTGTTGCCCACACGATGAGTTCGCTTAATGTGGGCTAATCGGCGAAGACTACGATGGTTATATCTTCGCTGCAAACAGGCCACGTTTCCGAACCACAGAGCAAAACAGAACGTACACAAGCATTATATACTCTTCCTTTCAGCGACAATCGAACGTCTTTTCGACGCCACAGATGACGCAGGTTGGCAAAGGCAACTCGTGCCTTTGCTATCCTCGCTGATATCTCATCAGCAATATTACAAGCTGACGAGATAGTGCTACCCAAGTATGTGAAACTGTCCACAGTCTCAAGCGGATTACCTGCAATAAAGAAAGTAGGAGTGGAAATGCCCAAGTTTGAAATAACACTGCACTTTGAAGGTGCGAAGCGCATTCTATACAAACAACTGTGGTCATTCACATTGCTCAGCATAGTCTACATGTCCTAGTAAGTAAGACAATGTCGTCCGCGTACTCCAGATCGGTCAACCGAGCGCCAGGAAGAAGCTCAACACCAAGTCCACTGGACTCCTTCAAGTGCACCCTCCAAAATGTCGTCCATGACAAAAAGTGAACAGGAAGGGGGAAATCGGACATCCTTGACGAACACCACTAGAAGTGATGAACGCCCGAGACAGTTGTCCACGAACGTTTTACTGTGCGGCAGTGAGCATACAGTGATCTCAACAGATTCACGTATTTCCCTGGTACTCCCTTGCGAAGAAGACAGTTCCAGAGAACGTTACGAGCAACTGAATCGAAAGCAGCCGCTGGGTCTTAACAGACCACGACTGTCGGCTGGCTATAGGAGTGTCAATGTTCCAAGATCCACCGCATGGTAAAAATGGGGTCAACGCGCCCTCGACCGGCTCGTAAGTCTGTTCTTTCTTAAACGTATATCTGGCTTTCTCTGGGTTTAGTGAGCCGACGTAGAATAAGGCCGGTCGAACTTGGACACAACAGACACTAGACTGGTGCCTCTGTGATTGTCACATAAAACTCGGGACTCCCTACGTAAAAACGAGAATTACTGTTGATAGGCACAAATCAAGAAATACCTCTCCAGTTTTCCAGACCGTCTGCAGTTTCATCATTTTCGATATCACCCTTGTCCCCGCCATCTTTGAAAAGAGAAGGAGAGAGGAGGTCTGGTCCAGGAGCCTTGTTACGCTTCAATAACCTGAGCTCTAGGACCACTTCTGCTTCCGACGGAGGGCCGTCTGGAACGCAATAACTGACCATTCGGGTCCCGTCGTCCACATGGTCTGGTTGAGGCCAGCTGAACTGTTCTTCAAAATGTTCAGCCCACCTGTCAAGTCGACGCGATTGATTGGTGATAAGTGAACCATCTTTTTCACATATGGTCTCACTTACACCGACTCGACGACCAGTACAACCACGGATCAGGGAAGCAAAGCCTTTTGCTATTCCTCATCTAAAAAGGCTCTTTCCATCTCTTTCGACTGTTCGACCAAGTAGTGCTCACGGTCTTTGCGCAAGCTTTTAGTCAGCTTGCGTTTAAGTTCTCGACGGTCGTCATCATATTCAGAACCAGGTGGGATCGAGCGACGCTTGTTCATGAGGTTTATCGACGTGATGGAAATCCAGTTCTGTCGCAACCGAACAGCTCCTTCGGAACATACCTCTTCACAGCATGTTTTCATAGCTGCGGCGATTTGTTCCCAGTGTTCGTTAGATCTCTCACCTGATTTGGATTACCTTGCATTTACGAGCGTGTGTCCTCTGGGTAAATGACAAAACAAAACGGGCACGCACAACAGCATGGTCCGAGTCCAGGTGGTTGCTCCAAAAGGCACGACAGTCCTTAACAGAGTGGCGCCACCTGTAACTGACTACTATATGATCGAGTTGTGTCCACAAATAAGGATCACACCAAGATCTCCATTTAACGCAGTGTCTTTTTCGTATGTTGGAATGCGGTGATCGAAATGTAGAGACCGTGGGATGTGTACAGCTGCAGCAGTCTGTCACCATTGTCAGTGCGTTGTGCCCGGACACCAAACATACCTCCCAGCCGCTTCTCGTCCGGAGAAAGCCGACCAAGCTGAGCATTCAAATCGCCCGCTAGTATGATGATGTAGTGTTTAGTCTGCCTCAGAACGTCAACGAGAGCGTCATAGAACGCATCTTTGGTAGCATCCGAACAGCTGCCAGTTGGAGCATACGCCAATATGAGGAAAATATAACGCTTCTCTGATTTGCGTCGACAGACTTTCAACCGATGTATTGAGTCTGACAGCGCACAAGCGACTGTTCACTGGGATCCAATCGAGCAAACATTGCTCTGCTCTGGAACTCAGTGCGATCT
>LOND01002760.1:26411-37570 GCA_014220965.1 Paragonimus kellicotti | reverse complement strand
TTCACTAAAACATCCTCTGATGTTTTTGGACTTTGATGCTCAACACACAGTTTGTCTGTGAAGTAATTACCCTTCACCAAAACAGCAGAAATATGACGCGAACACTTCATGTGGTTCTTCAAAACACCGTGTTGGCTAATTGGATTGTTAAAACCTTAGCGTTTGCAAGCATTTTTTTGCTTTTACTCTGCACAGGTTTCAGTGTTATCTCCAGACCCTTCCCTTTAATACACCCTGGAGGCTGTAGCCATAGGTCTGGGCGATCCATTCTCCAACCTACGCAGATGTCTATGAAGAACATTATGTCTGTTAACTACGCTGCCACCTGACTGAGATGGAATGTTACGTCTGCTTGATCTGCGGGCAGTTTGGGCTGACCAGCTGCGATATAGCGTGCATTTTTTAACGTTACGTGATCCAGATCGAGTTCTGCAGGATGCGGTGACGTTAAAAGGAATTTACCTTTGTCTGAAGCGCTAAGTGGTCAAGCAGACACCAAAACAACTGCAGTCAACATGAAAAGCCCATCATCAAACACACTTTTAGCCCGGTAGTTGGTAATTGACGTCCTAAACATGCAGTATCGACAAGCTGAACCATAAATCCTTCAGCGGTATCGCTGTCGTCCAGCTCTGAGATATGACTGACCTCAGGCCACATTGGCAGCCCCCTGTTTTGACTGGTTTGAAGCGCATCGGATGGTATTGTGGGATCTAAAAGGATGAGCAAGGACTGTTGAAGAATTGAAAAGTTCACTGACAACTATTGGTGGACTCTGCTGCTGATGGAAACATAAACTAACGGTAGTTAGCATCTCAAGTATCCATGGTACGAATATTGAATTGTTGTAGCTGAAATGGTACAAGTGAGAATCACTACTACCGTCGGGGAAATAATGGACACAAACGTTGGTTAATAACTTTCAGATAGGTCAGCAATGAGTTCGGATTTATGTGACAGTATACACTCAAATATGGTCAGTAAAATGTGAACCGGATATTACACAGGTCGTCATTGACGGAGTACGGTATAATACCCATTTTCACACCACACCTCATGGACCGTAGATAGGACCAACCATCCAACAACGTCGTGTTGAAATTATGTTTGACATTAAGACTTCGTCAAACAAGGCGTACGCAACATCGTCTGGAATCACCAGTTCACGTAAATCCCCCGAACGAAACAAAACCGAGTGTTGTTGCAAAATGGTAATCCGTTCCGCTGTGAAGATCACATTGAAAGTATTTCTCTGACGTTCGATGGACTAGGAACGTCAACAAGATGCTATTGTCGAAAACAAACAAATCTTTTCTATCGACTGTGATAATATGGACAATTTTCAGGTACAACCAGTTCATCCCAATATGACGTAGCAAGTACACACATACTACTACATATTTTCCCAGAAGTAGGTACCTCAGTATTTCGAAGGAATCTGAATAGTAACGGCAACTATGGCTTCCGCGGGTGCATGTGTTTGTGTTGGAAAATCCACTTTATTCGTCCGAAATTGCCTCCTTTCTTGATAAAAGGATTTTGTTCAACCACAATGGACCGAAATATCGTAAACAGTCAGGCGGTAACCTCAGCTACTTTTTACCTGTTCGACCTTTATTCCACCATGTCCTGTATAAATAACTTATAATTTTCTCTCTGACACACGTTGTTGAAGCGGAACGAAGTTGCTTTTTGCATCCGTCTTTTGGTGTCTTGGGAAGGCAATAAATGCGTGAAAGTCGTGTCATTTTTGGGACAAAGATCCTCCATGGATATTATGAGGGGGAGAATTCGATTTCTGTCAGGCGAATTATTATACCGTGTACAGACCAGCGTATTCTTCCGACGGTCTGCAGCACTTGGCGACAGGAGAACTCACGATGTCACTCACGCTCGAGTTAACTCGAACCATCCCTAGACAGCCGCAGAAAACAGTTCGAGCTAGCGTGGTTAAAACTGGTCGAAACACTGGCGCATAGGCTGAGTTTCCAGCAACCGACAGCGAGATCAAACGAATCCCTAAAAGCCAGCAACAGAATCTCTAGTCAACTCAATCAGTGAGCTTGATTTTGATTCTGCAGTTGGCACCGCGTTAAAGTTTTAGTTTAAGAAGTATGAGGAAGTTTTCAACGTCGAACTGTCTAACGCTGGCAATGCTGGCAAAGTGAGGCTGTTAATCCGTAAACTAGGTACTCCACTGTAAATACGCCCCTGACAGAGAAAAGCAGGAACAAAACGCAAAGACAGCAAGCAGTATCTCGATCACGAAGGGACGCAACGAAATCGCAAAAGGACACGGAAATCAAAGCGCAAGTATCGGAACTCAACTCTCGCAACTTTGAAACCATCGAAAAGTAAGGAATAAGATGGCCTTCAGAAAAGATATATTTGCTGCTCCGCCCGAAGGAAGACTAGTTGTTTACAGCAGATGTATTTGCATGTTTGAAGCGGCCTTGGACCAAGGCCGCTCAGCGGACTAATCAGAGGCGAGCGTGATTTCTCGAAGGTTCGACAATTCTAAAGGGTATTCAGATTCCCAGAAATGAAAAGTCTGGTTTTTCGGCAAATAAATCCAATTCCTGGTAAGAAGTGCCTTTTTGCAACGCTCAGAGCATGAACGGTACACCCATTTTATCTTGCAGAAGAACCCAAGGAACTTCAGCTTCGGCGAAACCACCCAGACGCTGTCCCAAATCATTGGTGACCAGTCATCCCTGTTTAACAAACGCTACCTGTGCCTGAGGTTGGTGAATGGGGCGGATGATGACTGCGTGACGTGCGTCGGAACAAGCAATCGCGAGTGCGAAACGTTTCAAGCTTCGCACAACACAAACAACCGAAGATCATTTCCAGTGTCCGGTCTTCGCTTATGGAGTTCAGTCACCGGAGGAAGCGGATATCAATACAAGGATTTTGACGAAGAGAGAACAGTGTCCCGAAATCACTCTGCAGGATATCACTGTCGAATGCCAGCGCCTGGTAAACCTGAAGCAGGACACCACCGTGATCAAACCGAGCAATCACTCAATCGTCCACGCGATGTCTTCATATGTTTTAATCAACGTTACACCACAGTCAAAACGCGACAACCGCATGAAATCTCTCGCAACATGTTGGCGATGCAGTGGATGGCGTTTGGTTCGATACTGTCCATTCAAACAACATCGATGCTCCCGGCGGGGCCACAAGGAGGACCCTCGCCGCTTTAAGAAGTGACAGCCCCTGCTAAGTCATGCGCGCACAAACCACACAAGCCCCGTCTCCCAAGAGCTCAGGCCATTATCGCCGCAAACAACGACGACCACTCAACGCGCAGAAAATGTGGATCCGACTCCATCAACGGCAAGTCAGTTAGACTACACCTCAGTACAGCATCCGACATTGCATCAGTCTCTGATCGCACGTGGCACCTGATTGCAAACTCACAAGGGCCACGCAACTCAGCTTTCTCAAAGCTCTACTGGCAGTCGACTGCCCATCAATGGTCAAGTCTGCCGCACTGCAGCCCTTCACGGATCATCAATTAAGGGTTTCTTTTACGCGATCCGCAATCCTGTCTTTGATCTACTAGGCATATCAAGTTTGGCGAACTAAGGACATCTTTCAAGGCCGTGTGCAGGTTCGCACAAACCACGATTCACAAGACATAACTTGGTGTTAGCAAAATCCAGTTTTCATTCGTTCCCTCTTTGACTCTCGCTGTCCAGTTACTCTTGCATAGATTGTGTTACCATAACCACAACTATTATCTGCGACATGTACGAATCTGTCTCGAGCCCTCAAGGACTGATCCGGTTGGCCTTCCTAACCCGCTCGAATTGTAGGCTGGGGGTAGCTCCTTCACAATATCTTCTAATGTACTCAAAGAATTCAAATCAGCTTCGTAATCCATCTACTCGGAGGCAAGACCGCAATTTTCCATACGAACGGACAACCGCATCAGACCCTCCACAATGGCTGAAACAAATTGAGCTGTCCTCAATAGCTGATCAATCCGAGGGCGTGCAACAAGATACGACACTCCATAAAGGTCTCGTAATACCTCTCTGACCCTCAAGTACGCCATTGTTCGTGGCAGTATCATACAGTCTTCAATAGCCTCGCGAGCTCTTTCCGGACAATAATGTAAAAGGTAAAGGGTTAGCTGACTGTTGCCTACCACTCTAGCTTCAACGTATTACCCAGATTGCTTCGTGATTTTGCGACAATTAATTGGATCGCCGTTAAAATGGACAGACTCGACTTTTGGAAAATTCGTGAAATCCAGTATGGGTTTCGAAGGTGGTTTCGTTGCAGAATCTTTCTGGGGAGGGGGGTTTCGAGCCTACAATGAGCAGGAAAAACATGCTTCTGGCAATCCACTACTTACTACTTGACAGGCAATCTTGCAGAATTGTGGTTCAACCGATGACAATCTTCGACGTCGCTTCCTCTCTGAATCGAACAACACAATTTTAGACTTCTCAATATGTTGTCTTGCTACCACCACTTGTTCTCTAACTTGCAATAAACCCTTTTCCAACCTCAATGCTTCTCCTTTCAGAATGGCGATCGTAGGGACTGGACGACAACTGATATTACTCCCGAAAACAGCCTCAACGTTTGAAGATTTGCCTTTCAGAGCTAGAACGAATACCAACGACATCAAACTGTGCGACTTGCTTCTCTGATGGCATATCCTTCAAACCCTTTAGACATCGCGGCATTTTTTGACGGATGTGGCCGGATTGTCCAACAAGAGGTTCCAGTTTCGACAGCCAACAATTCTTCCTCAAGAGCTAAGCCGGTTCATCTCTCAGTTGGGCCGGTAGTATGTCTCAGGTCCTCTAGTCCCCATACGGCATGCAGTGATGCATTGCCTTTTTTGGGGTTGCCGCAACCCCGTGATGTGTTAGCAGCAGTTTACGACGCAAGTTTCTCGCTCCGTCCGCATCCTTGCGCATCGAAAGTTTCCAGGTATACTTGGCCAGGTTTGTTACTGGGATCCAATGGATCTTCTGAGTATTGCTGTCAATGATCAATGGCATACTGCGAGAAGACTTAACTGTCAGTGTTAGCTGGCAGGTCAGTTGAAAATCTTACAGTTGATACAAGTTGCTACTTGGAAACACGTTGACCAGCAGTGTGGTGCAATGCGGTTCTTGAACTCCTACTGAGGGGAGGAAGATAGTAACTCCAAATATTGCGAAGTCATGTCCGCCGACACTTCCTACGGAGATATCCGACGTTGCTCTGGCATTCGATCAACTTGCAAGGCTCATCAGAAGCACCATATAATGCGGGGTCTTATAATGACCAGTAACATATCCCGCGGCCTCCGACCACGTCACGAGTTCACAAAACAACAGCGGTTCCGTTGTGCAGCTGGAAGCGCGTCGATAAAGCTACTGTGCGTTGAGTGTCCACGGGCAATTTCTAGAGGTATATTGGTCATCATCCGAAAGAGCATCGAGAACATCGTTCATCTTCAAAAAGGTTCCCGGCGCACAGCAGCACTCCGTAGTAAACTTGAACCGGGATTAATATTTTGTAAATATTTGTAAGGAATCTGACAATAGTTGAGCTAAACGGTCCCAATGACATTCACAAGGCGAGAATATTCAGGAAGAATGTTGGCGAACAATGTATTGCGCAGTTGCCGGATATGTTAGAAAATTCTTCCCGCAAGTTTCTGATGCCCAGGATTTCCATTTTGCTTCCTTTGTGTATAACTCCTTCTCTTGCACCCTGGCCGTACTTACTCACCCACACATTGTTTTGCCTGTTTGGAGGTCACTGTGTAACTTATTCGCATCGATTTGGCGCATTTCACCGGAAGTGAAACTTTACTGTTTCGTTCGCGTCATTAACGACACTACTGAGGTAACTTTTCATGTTCAGTTTGCGATGTTTATTCAACTGTAAGCGGCCGGATTTTGATTTGCAACGTATTTTGCTGTTGATACTGACCGTTACAGCTGAGGTACGTAGCCGGTTGTTTTACGTATTTTGTTGCCTATAAAATAGTGTCGTAAAACCTTCGAGTAAACATTGTTTCAAACTCGGTGATCATTGTTGCTCTACGCAACGCTCGAAGACGGCCCGATTGCAACAAGGAGGCTGGCCCACCTGAAGGACATGTTCGGGATAGTTGTCGGTAAAAAGAGAAATGTCCTAATATGTGGCATTCCTGAACTGTACTTAAGAGGCAACGAACAACGAGCATCCGCACTGACACACTGACACCATATGCGGCCACATTTTGTTTGAGGGGATCATCAGAAGACATCGGGATATATTGAATCCTTCGCTAACGGTTCAAATTCACATCCTTATCCCTAATCTGTTGATCCATTAAGTACCTTTGCCAAAATCCAACGACACAGAAGATAATCTACCTTTAAAACGGTTCATGCAAATGCGTTCGTAAAAACTGGATTTGGTACAGCGCCAAATAAATCAGTGTACACGGAAATTTAATATCTCACCTCGAATGAGAAAAATGCTCAGAAATCAAACAAAGAATGTGCACGTGCAACTAATTGGACAATTACGCACTGCCCGGTAACGTGGGACGGCAAAATGGACTTCAGTTCACTCGGATAAACCGTCATTGATTGGGTCGGAGCAAAACGACTGCTCGTGAACCGAGAAATGATAGCAATTATTAGCTCCTAAGGAAAAAGTGCAAAGGAAGAATGTCGAATTCTGCCATTTAGAAATTTACAGGTGCTCAGACTGAATAGAAGTAAGGGAAGCGGTTGCAGCAGCTGGTGTAAAAATAAAGATGATTAATGGAATTTGGTTGGTAAGGAAAACAATAAAACATAGGGCCACCTTTCAACACCAACCAAGTAAAGCACATTTAAAAAGCAGCTCGCAATAATCAAAAGTATGCAGTCTCATCACAGTAAGTGTTTTACTAATGGGGGAATTGAATCAGCCGGCCAACTTATCCGAAGAGCAAGACCGGTCGTTTTTAAACTCGTACACCATTTTCCTCGGGATCGACCGCTCGCGAAATTACTGGTACCATAGGCTGTCACATAAATTTAAAATCTTCGCAGACTCGTTCATTCCTGCTTCTCCAGAAAACATCTTTCCGCTGCCCGAATCAATGGCACGGGTCACCGAGCGTTCCTTCCAGTTGGTTATTTTTCCTATTACGAACGAGTCTCGGATGAGTATACAGATTCCTCCCGCGTATTTTTTGTTCTCCAATACAAACGTCACAAACGTGCTCCCCATCGCCGGAGAAAAATGGAATCCGCCCTCCGGTGTAGTTTCCGAGAGATCCCAATATAAAAGACCCAGTCGACAGGGGTCCCAGCGTACGATAGCATATTACACGAATGCCTGTAACATCAACAACAAATGGGCTGAATTAATCGCGGTAGCCGGCGGTTTCGACGTGACTGACATCACAGAATATTTGCTCAGAATGAATGTACAGTACGGTGGTCTATATCCGGAGGGATGTAGGTGTTACAGACTAGACTCAACGGGAGGCATGGACGGGGGTGTTAATTTTAATCGTCGCAGGGTATATGCAGCTGCAAGGCGCCTCTCTCAATACGTCGAACAAACAACTAATAGAAACTGTGGTGAAGGCGAACACACGGACCAGCTCAGACTTGTGTGTGCATTGTGGCCTGATGTTGCAAGCTATCGAGGATGTGAAGCCTCATTACTGCCAAACCAAACTCCCTGCTACTCCTTGGAGATTTCAGCGGCGCTGGTGCCAACAAAGAGGAGGACCAGTCTCTTCAGAAAGTTTGGAATTCCTCCACAAAAACATGCTGATTCATCACGTAAGATTTATCTCGCATTTTAAAATAGGGTAATTTCCATTACTGCTTGACGTTGTGGTAAGCAGATACGGAAAACAAGTCACTCCACTTATTGTGGGTGTTCCCCTTGAAAAGTGATGAGGTGGCTATCGCCTTTGAGTTCTGCATCAGATGGCGGCCGATACATTCCAAGTTAACAGGCAACTTCTTAAGAGTTGACATCGACAGCTTGCTCCAAGATACGAAGTCCGTGGACTAGATTCATCACCGAGGCGCGGTAGGTGAGACTTGAGGAGAGATTAAACAAAATGTGCGCCTTCCTACAGAAAAACACGTTCCACTGCCCAGACGCCGCCCACAAGGCAAACCCCGTTTGTGGACAGCCAGAATGGACAATGCACTTAGGGGAAAACGAGAGAGCCTGGCTAGTTATCAAAGAAAAACTGGCCAGAAGGGATTTTACCCCACGATTGTGAAAAGAACCGCACTGTCGAACTGCGGGGGTCTATTAATTAGCACTAGCTCCGGGCGCCAAAGTCAGCCCGAGCCGGTACCACGCATATGTTCAAGCTAAGCTAGCCATATGTGGGGAGATAGGTGGCCTCAAGCTCTCGGATGGCAGTCTACTTACCAGTGCTCACTAAGAAGCAGAACATTTGGCGTTGCACTTCGCAGGCATCCACCGTATGTATAGTCAACAAAACCCTGTCCTAGGTTTACCTTCTGCATTGATCGAAGGAATGACTCATGAATACATTACACCTCGTGAGATTGAGAAAATACTGCAGTAGATGAATACTCATAAAATCCTGGGGCGATATGTCATTCATGCGGCCATCCTCCGTCCGCTAGCCAGTGTATTATCCAGTCCAGTAACCAGCCGGTTAACCCAATCCACCAAAGAAGCCAGAGTGGCCACAGGAGGGATTGGAGGCTAATGTCATAGCTCTCCATAAGGTTGGAAACAACGACGCATTTGGCGACTTTGACCGCTGAGTCTCACCTGCATTCTACTGAAAGTATTAAAAACCGTATGAAGAGACAAAATTGCCGAACAACTAACCAAAAGCAAGTTGTTGGATGCGAATGAACATGGATTTGTAAAAAAGGTCATGTCTATCCAACACGTTACGCGTTTCGGGTGAAATGACGCAACGTTCAGATACAGCAGAACCCTTTGAAGTGTGTTATCTGGACTTTAGCAAGACACTTGATTCGGCTAATCACTTATGGCTATTATTGGGACTAGAGCACTACCGGATAGCACCAGTTATCATTCGATGAATAGACGAGTTGTTCTGTAACAGGTAGTTCAAAGTCACCGTCAATGGGTCCAACTGGAAAGTGTACTCTGTATTCATCGGGCTGCTACGGGGTTTGGTTCAGGGAGCTCTACTCTTTCTAGTTTATGTAAATGACCTGACCGTTTCATTACCATCTCCGCACTATGTATGCGGATGGTTTGAAAATGGTCGAAAATCGAAATCTGATGTCATCCATTCTGACTTAGTAAAGCTACCTGATTGGTCAGCAAAATGGGATTTACCCCTCAACCCAAAAAATGCCCGCATCTGATCGGAGACTGCAACAGTTCCAGTCGAAGACGGCTCCCCACGTCCAACAGTCCGAGCAGGCTAACGCACGTTACTGAAGTTAGAGACTTCGGGGGTCTGATCCAGAGCGCCCTTAAACCCACGGCATAGTGCGTTTTGGTGGCGGAAGAAGCAACAGGCTCGCTTTTCCAGCTTAGAAGAACCATCTCATCCAAAGAGCTAGAAGCACGGATTCCGCTGTAAAAAATAGTTTGGAGTATCGTATCCAGGCCTGGGGTCCTAGCCCATTGCAAGATAACCATTAACTTGGAAGCGTGCAGAGATTTGCTGCTGGATCGGTGCGATACATGAGGCCCTTAGACTGTACTAGTAGGCTGAGAACTCAACCCATTCCCCCTTGAATGAAGAAGGCTTCCTGAAGACTTGATAGAAGCTTTCAGGACTCTAGTGGGTCTTGCTGATGTACCGGTCGTACGTTCACAGCCGATGAAGTTGACCCAATGAAGAGGCACCAAATGATGATCCATAAACCGAAGGCAAATTGAAGGGTCCGCGTTTCATTCCTGTTACACAGAGTGGTGAACGCGTGGATCAAGCTCCCTACTCAGGCTCTGGAAACTTCAACGGTCAAGCTATTTAAGTATAGCCTAGATCAGGTCAGAAACCGAGTGCTTTTTGAGGGTTTGCAATTCATCTCTCACTCATGGGGATGCACAGGAAATAGAATGAGGTGATTATCACTCCCGGTCATATACAATTAAAACGTTTCAGTATATATCCACATGTTTATTCTAGAATGCCAAATCCCTTTCTTCTCCTCCGTTTTGTTCGACTTTTGATACTGTCATCCATAAGAGACTTATATTTTCCCCCCCTCTTCTCACTTCTTGCTAGCTAGATACGACCGACTGGCAGATGCAAAGCGTCAGCTGAGACAACAATGACAAATAAGTCACTACCCCTGGTATTTAACTATGTTTTATATATAGTCCACAACAAGAGGACTTTGGCCGGAATAGAAAGGTAACGACGTATAAACCATTTGAGCACAATCTTTTCAAATAAAACATGAAACTAAAAAACAGTAAGGCGAGCATATGCCTACATTCCGGAAGATGTAAAATCGGTCCTACCAGATTGTGTAGTGGGAGGTGAGTGCTGTAAACTATTACTACCTCTTCTTTACTACTCATCAATACGCACCGGACTGTTTCAGTATTAGTTAGTTCAGGTGTCGCCACTAAATATTGGGGAGTTTCAAATGGATTGAGCTATCCCTAAGCATGTCCCTCGTTCCTAATTTACCCATTTTCATCTGCAACAGTAAGCAGTCATGCACGTATGCAGACTGCAAACTCTGGTTTCGCTATGCAGGCGGTACGGTATTGCTTCTCCTGGTATGTTATAGGTGTGTTATAGATGTAGCATTTACACATGAGTGTAGTACGTACAACTGATGGATCACACGGTATTACTTATGTGTGAAGATGAATATGTACATATGCGCGGCCATCCCAGCACAGTCGTCTTATCTTCATCGTACCGACGAGCTTCCATCCAAGCTGCTTCTGGTTATCTCGTTTTCTGTCTTTTCCGTATATACAGGCTTGTTTCTGTGTCTGTTGGTGAAAGGTATCAACACAGAAAAGGGACTACCACACTATTGGCCTCCACGTCCTCTGAACGGAACCGGATTTAACTGAACGTTATACACGAAAGATGAGATATGGATACAAACTGAACTACCCGCGCAAACAGTTTAACGCTAAAATATTCTGGACATGGCGAAGTATTGCAAAACGAAGAACTTTTTATGTAATTTTTTCATGAAACGTAG
>LOND01002760.1:12767-25532 GCA_014220965.1 Paragonimus kellicotti | reverse complement strand
GACAGACGTATGCGTGCGGGTTCTTCCTCGTCCGGGGGTGTTGTTGGTGGTAGCATGAATCGTCCGAGGTACAGCAACTCCAGGAGTCGTTCTTTTACGGGTTCATCGTCAGCCGTTCAGCGCTCGTCGAGTCGGGATCACCACGCGGGAGGTTTGTTTCGTATTTTAAACTTTTCGCTGCTTCAGTTAGTTTACTAGCTAAGTCGTTTCTCATGTGGGAGCCATGGTAGTTTGAGGGGGACTAGTTCAGCTGGTTTGTTCCGACTGCTTTCGTTTGACCATGTGCAAGTTTTCCTAATAAGTCCCGTCCAAATAGCTGTCAGCCTATGTGTACTCAGTTTAGGAAATGTGTATAAAAAGCTAGGTAATGACTTCACTGCGCGATAGGACTAAATGGTTTTAAGAATGAAAATTAACTTTCATTCAGTTAAGCAAACCATGTGAAAAATACGGGTTCCGTAGTGGCGCCTTGGATGTTGTCTTTTTTAAAGTTCTCAAGCCGCGTATTTGCGGTTTTAGGTATCTTTGTCCCTGGAGCTTTCAGTCGTCGTTTTATTCTGATTTTGTTTTGATGACGTCCACATGTCCAGGCAAAAAATCACTCCAGTGAATGAACCAACGTCGATTCTAGGCTCACCTCCACAGGGGTTAGGCGTTGATGCGATTGGATGTGGTCTTTAGGTGAAGCATGCCTCTAGGTGATCTTTTTGTACAAGATCGCATTTTACTACTCCGTCCGCTCTCACTATGTGCTTCTTGATAGCACTCGTTTACGTTTAAAACGATTGGTTGCACACAGTAGCATACGTACCACAGTAAATAGAGAAACGTTAGTAACGTATGAGTAAATTAGTAGGGAAAAAGTCATTCGAGGCAGACGGAAATTCGCGGCTGGTCGTCAATGATCATTATTCTTAGCTATGCCGAGCTACGTTGGGACCTAACTGGGAAGCTGGAGTATCTCTAATCGAATTAAACCTTGGCGTTGGCTTTCCTATTTCGAACTCAAGTCGTAGCCCGGGCACCAAAACTGCTGATTCCGGAATCAACATCATCCACAAACAAGGTGGTTGACATGGCGAAGTATTGCAAAACGAAGAACTTTTTATGTAATTTTTTCATGAAACGTAGGCAACAACGAAGGTTGTTTAAATCGCCACCAGTTTTATTTGTCCGGCCATACTCGGCGAAGATGTTTCGTCGCCAGCCGTTTGACAAAGTTAACCCGAGGAATGTAGTCCCAAGTAGACATACCGTCTTTATCCGTGGGCTTCCAGGTCCCACTGATGTCACCAAAGTCAAGTATGCTACAACAGAAAATAAACGTATTCTTGCAGGGAGTTTTTCTCCACCGAGACCGGCTCAAAATGTTCCGTCGACTTTTTCTCAACTTCAGACGACAAAAAACGTTTGTCTGTGGCTATCAGGTTCAAGTCGCACGATGTGGCTAGGGAAATGCTCACGAAGTAAGTATTGTTTGGGTATGTCATTACCTTTCCCAGATACAACAACAAGCTGCTAATGGGCTTCCCGGTGGAGCTAACATGGTTCAAAGACTTGAAAAAGGCTCGGGCGAAAAGTGTGAACCCTTGTATTTTTTAAATGTTCTTTTAGTGTTTGAGGAACAGCGTCAAATCGGCGGGCGCCCTTTCCAGCGTAATAACTTCCGAGGCAATTTCCGGAGCGGTGATCGGAGGGCAATACAGACTTCACCAAATAACTATTTCGACAACGGACGACGTATGCGTGCGGGTTCTTCCTCGTCCGGGGGTGTTGTTGGTGGTAGCATGAATCGTCCGAGGTACAGCAACTCCAGGAGTCGTTCTTTTACGGGTTCATCTTCACGGAGTATCAGCCGTTCAGGTCGCTCGGAGTCGGGATCACCACGCGGGAGGTTTGTTTCGTATTTTAAACTTTTCGCTGCTTCAGTTAGTTTACTAGCTAGTCGTTTCTCATGTGGGAGCCATGGTAGTTTGAGGGGGACTAGTTCAGCTGGTTTGTTCCGACTGCTTTCGTTTGACCATGTGCAAGTTTTCCTAATAAGTCCCGTCCAAATAGCTGTCAGCCTATGTGTACTCAGTTTAGGAAATGTGTATAAAAAGCTAGGTAATGACTTCACTGCGCGATAGGACTAAATGGTTTTAAAGAATGAAAATTAACTTTCATTCAGTTGAGCAAACCATGTGAAAAATACGGGTTCCGTAGTGGCGCCTTGGATGTTGTCTTTTTTAAAGTTCTCAAGCCGCGTATTTGCGGTTTTAGGTATCTTTGTCCCTGGAGCTTTCAGTCGTCGTTTTATTCTGATTTTGTTTTGATGACGTCCACATGTCCAGGCAAAAAATCACTCCAGTGAATGAACCAACGTCGATTCTAAGGCTCACCTCCACAGGGGTTAGGCGTTGATGCGATTGGATGTGGTCTTTAGGTGAAGCATGCCTCTGGGTGATCTTTTTGTACAAGATCGCATTTTACTACTCCGTCCGCTCTCACTATGTGCTTCTTGATAGCACTCGTTTACGTTTAAAACGATTGGTTGCACACAGTAGCATACGTACCACAGTAAATAGAGAAACGTTAGTAACGTATGAGTAAATTAGTAGGGAAAAAGTCATTCGAGGCAGACGGAAATTCGCGGCTGGTCGTCAATGATCATTATTCTTAACTATGCCGAGCTACGTTGGGACCCTAACTGGGAAGCTGGAGTATCTCTAATCGAATTAAACCTTGGCGTTGGCTTTCCTATTTCGAACTCAAGTCGTAGCCCGGGCACCAAAATGCTGATTCCGGAATCAACCATCATCCACAAACAAGGTGGGTTTACAGCCTCATATCGTGTCTAGGCTGACGAAGCCTGTGAAACGAAATTATTGGACCTAATTGCCCGCAGCCTCTGTTTATCCCAAGCAAACATCGAGGATCCCTGTAAGTCACTGTAAGAAGTAACCGTCCTTAAGGAGAGCATTGTTTTTTTTCTAATGTTATCATCCGTGACATACAGTACGTTCCGTGTGTCGCCTGCGGTTTCCCAACATCTCGTTTCTTGACATAACGCTAATGCTCCGAGCATGCGGCTGGCGCTCAATAGCCCGGATCTCATGGTTTCATTTGTACCACACCTGAGCCAACCACCAACATGATTATTTAGAGGTACGCAGACGTGCTTTCTGATCCAGTTATTTTCTCCGAAATGCAGACCATCGAAATATAACGTTTATGGAAAAAGGGACGTCACGTTAGTTACTTTAATATCAGCTTCGTTGCGTGTTCCAAGAATAGAAAAGTCATGAGGGCTGTTGATATTGCAAGGGATGGATTTCGCGTTGGACCAACTTGCGAAGTAATCGCGAAACAAATGTGGTTTCGCTGTAACTTAAAACAATGCCATCACAGTCTAGTAGGACTTCTCTACATGTTTCATCAATCCCTGTGGAGTACAGCCTTCCAGACCTCATTGCCATCCCTTTAATCACAGGTCCGCTTGTGTTTGTTACGGACGAGTTTATCACATGGTGTGAAGTGTTGGACTGAAATGAATTAAATCAGGTCGGGTAGGGTTCATCATCATCATAGACAGCAATACATCAGTGGTGCACACTGATGCTTGACTGCCACATAATGCTTGGCCGGATAGGGTTATTCTTAAACATGAGCCTAAACTCTTGGAGGAATGACTTGTAATAATGGCAAACAGTTGTCGAACAATACTACCAAGTAGGAAGCACAGAGGCACTAGCGTATTGTTTAGTCAACTGCAAAAGTGTGATGAAAGATTCTGGTCGCTAGTCAAAGTTGGAAAGCGATAAACTGAGAAAGAGATTTCAATGATGCGAACGTACTAACATCGGTTGGTGTACTGTTAGGATATCCGATTGTAAACCACCTTATCACTGGTTGGCTAAAAGTCAGTTTACGACTCTTACAACGCAATCTGACTGTTGCCATATGGGCTAACTACTGTTAGGGCGCCTAAATCTGGACCGAAGTAACCTCACCAATCGAGACTCAAACTTTCAACTATGCGGTTGTTTCCTCTACGCCTTAAGTGACTTGGATTGAAAATCGGTCCATTGATGGATAGCTGCTTAGCTCATTGATGGCAGACTGGTTTCTGGCAAATTAACTTTCACCTATAGACGTTAATTTACGGCGTCGTTCGCTGGTTGTAGAAACGAGTCTTGATAAAAAGGCGTAGTCCTAGTAACCTTCCGCTTATCCCTAATTATTGCCTCTAAGGGATCGAGCTGGTTTATAAACAATTCATTTTGCCTGATTGTCTCCGGCTCATCTCAACCACACAGCGTTGCGGTGTTCAATGGTGGGAATTGAAATTCTAATCGGCGGCCGTAAATGCGTTGAAATTAAGAGAATTAAACTGGCAAAAAGTCAACAAGTGTTTTCTGTGATTTCATTTCGAAGCAACTTTTCCCAAAAGTCATGATACCGTGTAGAAGCACAGCGCACTAATCAATTGAGAAACAATCCAGTCCTTTCAAGAGTTAAATTGAACAATGTTATCGTTTTACCAACTTTAGACGTGTACATGTATGGATCTACCGCGGTTTCCTGTCACTTTTTGCAACTTCCCTTGGAAACGGATTATCGGGGTCGGGATGTGTACTAGTAATTTCCTATGCGCTTTTCAACCTTTTTATTCTGATCGGTGATATTAAAGAACTTCTGTGCCTTTAAGGTATTTTTTCGGAATGTTTCTTTGATCATTCTGGTGAGTTGACCCGTAATTTACTTATCGCTGGCGTGACATTTTTTCACGGAAGTTATGCTGGAAACAACGAAAAGTCTGGCCTTATTATAGGTGGCAGTAATATGTTTCTCGCTGATGCGTAACTGCCGTAGAAAGTTTCTTTGGCGTCATTGATGTCAAACAACGATTGAAGTTTGCGTTGTGCACATTTCTGCGTATGCCGACGCCCATCTCAGTATTACGTGAATCGTGCTGTCAAGTTTCTGATGTGGTAGTTGCTTTACGCGTAATCCGGTTATGTTTTGCTGTCGGCGTCCTGATCGGTTTAACCATACACCCATCTCCCCGTCACTACATAGAGACTTCACTATAAATGGACTGCTTTAGCACTACTGGAACCCGTGAACACGGGTAACGATGATTATACGACTGTTTTTGTCGAATCCTCCACTGATTTGCATGCGAAGCATAGTTTCCAGTGTCACGGCTTATCCTAGGTGGGCGATTTCACTGACGTGACTGAGTCCGAACGTGCTGAAAATGTCTGTAAAGTATACTGTGCGACACATCATGATTAAATGTTGGATGTATTCCGTGAGATCTCGCGAAGTCGTACGATCTCATTCCTTACATTTCGTATACATTCCTTCAGTGTGTTTCGTAACGAACGCGTTGTTTTTCCTCTAGGCGAATGATGCAGCACAATCCGGACGATATGCGTGTCAACATGCGTGGTTTTTCGGACGGCCAGCCTGGATCTTTCAACGATCGTCAAATTCCGCGCAACCAGTCATATCGTTCTGCTAGTGGCAGTACTAGTACTTCACGTTCTTCCACTGGACTACAAATGCGTCGAGGTTCAGCAACAGGTTCAGGAATGGCCGGCCAAAAATTACAGCCAGTGCGTTACCAGCATGGTCGTAGTGGAGCTTCGCCTCTGAATTATGGTCAGAACTCTCGTAGAAGTCAAATTTCAGGTTTGTATACAGAATAGTTAAGCTTTTCTTTCAAACATTACGGAGCCACAATTTACGTCTCCTTGTCATAACAAACAACGCGCTGTATCACACATTTGGTGAATTCTTTGGGTGTCTGTTTTCTAGTTATTATGTTATATATATATACATTCATATTTACTAGACGTTCATTTCTTCAACGGAACAAACGAGCAACAAGTGGCCGTACTAAAGGCGGTACAAGTTGCTGTGGGTATATATGAATGGGTGATAGAACATTAAGATAACTACAGAAAACGTCAGTTTATCGCTTTCGTTATGTTGACCGGTCGACTGTGAGATGTGCTCAGTAAATGAGTGAAGTGACCAAAACTTGTATAGGAACTAATTCCGGTTGCTGTGACCCGACAAGAAACAATTGACGGCCTATCCATCCAGGGTTTTAAATTGAAAAATGTAGCCTGTGAAGCAGTTAGGCGATGTACGGTGATCACTATCGTTCCAATCTTTTCATGAGTCATTCGCACGGGGCGCCCAACATACTGTCCGAGGTAGGAGAGGTGAACACATGGCTCTTTGAAGAGCCACTGTATGGAAAACGGATGCCATGGCCCAGGTTCTACCGGGCAGGCTCGTTGCCACAAGCTTGTCCGTGTAGTCCCTTTTCGAATCTGCTAGGATCCAGTAAACAACATTTTCATCCTCCGAGTATTACGCAGTCATTTCGTTTATCCGATAAATTTTTCCTTCTCGTTGACACTGCTAAGCATCACTTCAACGCGCCATTCTCTTGGGTAGGCAATAGTTGACTGGTCAATCTACTGATTCTCCGATAAGTGAGCAGTACTGTTTCTGGAAGTCCTCTCCTTGTGACCTAAGCTGTACGGCGGATGTCCACGAAGAGTTAATAGCTAATATTCTACTCATTTCGAAAGCCGATTGTTATGTAGTGGCTCATCGGCTGAACCGAGTGTTTGCCGCAAATACGTAGTGTCATCACCCGCCATGGATGTATGGGACCATTTAAACTGTCTTAGGGTGCATACTGGTTTATTCTTGTTAGCTACGGTCGCATTGTCAACCTGGGATTCACCAACTGTTAGGTAATTTGGGACCTGCATGCGTGCACTGTGTATTAAGGGAATGCTGTTTTTTTAAATACGGGGATGGATGAATGTAATACTTCGATGCAATAATGTTGGGTGGTGTGTGGATGGATCGAAAAGACGCACTGGTTACTTTTGGTATGTTCGTTTGTATATATCCACTGATAACGGGTGAATGCATTATAGTCCTGTAATTCGAGTTCATGCTCACGGTATTGGCGCGTTCATCAGCTGTAATACTGTTTTAGGTTCCCCCGAGGCCCGTGCACCCGATTATACTTTCTCGAATGCCCCCGCGCCAGAACTTGACGGTGGTTCGTCACTTGTAAGTGGCTTGATTCAATTAAAACGTCGCAACCAACCGGAGCCTCAAGAAACACGAGTTAGTCGACGTACTCGCCAAGCCTCTATCGGTTCCTCTTCTTCTGGCCTCTCCGGCGGTGGCTCGCGAGGTGGCCTAGATAACTTGAATCGACGTGCTATTGGCAAACGGGCTCCCTCTTTATCGCCGCCTTTTACAGGATCAGCGCAACGTGCTTACAAGTCGCCTAAAAATCGACGCACTCCTGATCAACCCGTTCTGTGTAATGAAGAAAATACCGACTTTCCGAAGCAAAAGCGGCCAAAGCGAATGACTCGATCGCCCGATTCACTCAGGTGAGCATTCCGTTGAGAGTCCGTGTCACTAATTTGTATTGTTTACCGTGGTCGGAGACTTCTCGCGGACTTTTTGTCTTATCTACTCACTTATGGGCGACCGGATAAATCAGCAGTCCCTTTCATAAAAAGTCATCCCAAGCATGAGACACTAAGATGTGAGTATGGACTACGGTTCTAGTTTTCGTGTGGTTTAACCCCTTCTATAGGTACTACAGTTTGTCTCTTTAAATACGTACTTTGGTATACAGAAGACAAGTTACGACATGCCGTTAGTGTCATCAGTTTTACAGGAACGAACACCACTTCGTTGCTCTGATATACTCCAAAACCGCTGGTCAGTGGTTACTTGCTAACATCTGATATTCGTTTTATTTGCTTAATGCAGTTGTGAATTTCTGACGCCTAATCCCACCACCTGGTTGGTGCTGGTGTTTAGAGATTGCGATCATATGAGTTAAGTTGTCCACTTTTTTTGAATGTATAGGCCGTTAATTTTTCGGCACGCCGCGCCCCCTACGGAACCACTGCAGGTGACTACGAAGTGGGCGTAGAAAAGCGAACGATCGATAATGTAGCCGCATTCTTCACTTTAACCGGAACCGTTGAAAAGCAGCGGTTGTTCTTGTCCCGCTACGTAGATGTGGTCGTTTGTGTTATTCAGTTTGCAGAGGAAGCGTGGCTGGGAATTCGTAGTCTCGTGAAGACCGTTTAACTGTTCTACTTAATGATTCTTACCAATTAGATGTGCCCTTTATCACAGAGACATTTGCGTCCGTGAGTTAATGTGGACATCGAGAACACATGCTGGCGCTGGGCACAAACTCGATCAGCTCCAAGATCCTAGATGACGATTTTACAGGACATCGGTAGTGTGCGTTTATTGTTCATTATTCACCGAAAGCCACCTACCGATCTGTTCAGCTACCTCGACTCAGTGGTCAGGCTTGTGCATTGTATCGATCCGGAGGGCTATGCTGACTAGGACTTCGGTCCTTCCAGGATGCAACCTTGTCAGACAGGCCAAAGGGGAGCAGTTAGACGAAAAGCAGTTACAAGCATAAAATTGTATTTTCGTTCAACTGATCGCGTAGGATTGCTTAGGTAGCACGATCCTAAGGGCCTACAACGAAACTATATTTATAATTGCGGCACTGCTGTTGTCTGGCGTAACAGGTGGGCTGAACATTTTGAAGAACAGTTCAGCTGGCCTCAACCAGACATGTGGACGACGGGACCCGAATGGTCAGTTATTGCGTTCCAGACGACGCTGTATCTGATACCCAAGTGGCCTGGGCCCTAAGTTATTGGGGCGTAACAAGGCTCCTGGACCAGCTCCCCTCTTTTCAAGAATGTTGGCACGAGGTTGGTATCAAAGCTGATGAAACTCCTCCAGACGATTTGGGAGACTGAAGAGGTACCTCGTGATTGGTGCCCATCAACAGTAATTCCCGTTTTCAAAAAGGGGGCCCGAAGTCTGTGACAACCACAGAGACATCAGTCTAGTGTCTGTTGAGCGCAGGTTTCTCATTGACCTTGTTAAGCCCAGAGGGAATCAGGTACATGAAGAACAGGCAGGCTTCAGGGTGGAAAAACGGATGTTGATTCATCTGAAGCATATGACCTGTTTCGTGGTTGTCGTTATTCATCGGGCAAGCCCGGTGAACTTCGTTTGCACATCCTACCGTACGAACGACAGGCGATGAAATATATAGGTAATAATTCGCCCAAGTGGAGCCGAGTTTCATTTTGATGAAAGGTGCTAACTTCAAATAACTTGAGTAATGCTGAGTAGTTGTTGCAACTGTGTACTGCACATGGACTAATTTCGAACACCATACGTGTTATGGTTATGCTTGGCACTCTGCTGCGAATCAGACTTAGTTTAAAGTAGACTACCGGTCTGTTAATTATAGTCCGCTTGACTGTATTCAGAACTGTTGTTTTTATCGAGACATACTTGGCTTCACGTTGTGCTGGTATGTCTTCGATTTCCTATTTTCGCTGAGCAACAACCTCACCGACCACAACGGCTGCGATAGCCGTCCACCCGGATTAGGATGAGTGAACCATCTCTAGGCACTTTTCCATCTGCCCCAGTTGTTTCAATTACACTGTTGCCGATCGCACCATACGCAGTTTGGCCTTGTCGTTAAAGCCTCTCTCGAACCCACATTACGTTGACTGCTTGGCTGTCATCATCATCATCATAGACAGCAATACATCAGTGGTTCACACTGATGCTTAACTGCCACACAACCACGAATCAAACGCACCTTTATAGTCGAGGAATACGGCGATTGTTGGCCGGCGGTACACATGACGCTGCTCCAGAATTTGACGAAGGGTAAAAATGTGATCTATACAACCCCGCCCAGGGCGAAACCCTGCCTGTTCTTCCCTAATGTTTACTTCCCGAACTGCAGTGAGTCGACGAAGTATAATTGATGCTAGAACCCTTGAAATGACTGGGGTCAAACTAATCCCTCTATGGTTTTCGCAAGAGCCCCGGGCTCCTTTCTTAAATATGGGAACTATTATCGAGTGACCCCAGCACGGAGGGATGGTCTCCGTCGTCCACACAAGTTGAAACAACTGAGTCAATGCCTCTACTAACGCCTCTCCACCTTTGAAAAGTGCCGGCATGAGATCATCTGGATCAGCAGCCCTATTACGATTGAGAGCCGAAAGGCAATTGCGAACCTCAGTCTCAGTGGGTGGTTCCAAATCTACCGACCAGGGTGCTACATCACAAGTTTGTGGTGGCAACACAATAGAAACGGGAGGCCAGCTAAGTTCATCCTCAGTGTTCCGCCCACCGTTCTAATCTTCTAGGCTTATAGATTAGTATACCATCCACCTCACTGATAGATTCGCTGACAGACGATCGCCTGGGACCAGTAGCATGGATAAGCCTAAAGAGATTGCCGGTGTTCCCTGAAATCGTGGCGGTTTTCATTCTCCATTATCCAAGCCGCTCGGTCACTGTTTAGACTACCTTTCAATTTCCTACGAATATCTCTTCTAGGGTGAATGTTCCGTCTAGCTTTTAACTACTCCAAGGATTTCTCTGAAATCCAGTGTTTGTTCAACCCACGTACAGTACGTGCTTTCCGAACGGCCTGTGAGATCTTAGTCTAGCGGCTATTAAGATCTTCGGAATGAAAACTTCTAAGACAGCTTTCTAAGCTGGTTTGGTACTTGCGCTTTACCGGCGGTATGGCTAGCTCCTCAACAGCCAGCCGTTGATATCGGTGAAGTCGTTGTCCAGCGAAAGTAAGGACGAAACGACAAGGTACCAACGCGTAGTCCGAATCCAAGTCTGTGCTCGAATAAGAGTGGCCGTTTTGGATCGAACCCTGCAATTCATAACATAGCTTTATAATGTATCTGAGACCAGGACCTGATTCGGAGAAGGTGGGCACCAAGTATATAGCAATGACGTGCACGATGTCTAAAGCTAGTGCTGGCTAAAAATAGCTTATGCTCAGTGCACAGCTGCAACAATCGCCCACCATTATCCGAGCGATGTGATGCTATCCCAAACCTACCACCTAAACGAGATTCGGCCTCACCAAGGCGACCGACCTGGGCATTCATATCTCCGGCCAGAATGACTTTCAAAACCATGTGTCGTCCGGAGGAAAGCGGTCAGATCCGAATTAAAGGCGTCATTGACGCCTGTATCATTACAGCTAGTTGGAGTATAAGCAGACTCAATGAAAAAGATTTCTGAAGGTTTTGCGTCTAGAGCTGGTTTTAACAGAACCTGCCAAGCGGACGGCACAAAGTCTACCGTTAACAGGAATCCAATCTACTAATGCGGCTGCGGCCGTCGTGCTGAGGACTATACCTACCCCCAGCTTGACCGGTAGCGGCAGCCATGGAGTCACCCGAAGTGTATAACCAGTATCGGGTAGACAATGCGGGTGCTGTTAGTTCCATACGTTGACTACTGTCCTGGATTCTAGTCTCTGAAATACAACAGACATCGAAATCTAAGGTGTATAACGTTCATGCGCGAGCGGCGTGCTGACCTATCTGTTTAGCGTGCGAACGTTGAAGGCACCTATATTAATTCGCGTTCTAGGTCTAAGCAAGGGACGAGGGAGGCCTGAAGCTGAAAGGCAAGAGACGGAACTTACCGGCTCAGTGTCACTAGTACTAGTTATGTCTATTGTGAGACATGCAGGGTAATCACCAGAAATATGGGTCAAGAGGGACCTGAGGACAGTGGGGGAGGGGTCGTATTTTCGTCTGTATGCAGCAGATAGGGCGACCCGAGATGGCCGATGCAGTATGGAATTACTTGTGTTGTGAATATTCATGGTTGTGTGTGGGCTGAGATACTGCCAGGACGCCCAGACCTAGACAGGAGAACGATTAGGGTTCTCAACCAAAGCCTTTGGCTCAAAAGCCTGTACCGCAAGGCAGCGGTTGGGTGGCAATGTACCAGAACTGGTACTTTTTCCGGAAAAAGATGCCAACCTTCTTCCAACCCCCAACCTGGAGGACCAGGAGACTGGTTTGTCAGACCTCTACCCATTGGCCTGCCTGGTATGAGTGACTCTGTCGGTGTGGTGACCACACCGTCCAGTTTAGCCCAATAGGTCATCGAGATGCGCAAGCCGTCACACCGCGTCAAGGTACAGTCTCTTGAAAGCTTGCAGAAGCTGGCCGTCGCCCCCAACCTAACTCGAGCCGTGGAATAAACATACGACGAGACGAACAATGGGTTGACATTCACAGATCATGTCCCAATCCTTGAAGCCTACGTAGCGAAATCGGCGTGCTAGGCTGGGCTCTTCCCGTAACATGTCGGCGAGTCGTATCGTCGTTTTTGTGGTGCTCCCATCCCAGTGCAGTATTACTTGTGACGAGGAACAAGGTTCTTAAGTCATCCGCGCCGACATATCGAGATTCTCAGTCATACAACAGGACCGAGCTTACTAAGTTGTGCACTGTGATCTTCAGTGAAGGATCAATGTCATGTCGATGTCATCCTTCTGAAAGTAAAAGTTGGTTGTTATCCCGAATGATTTTGGAGGCAGACCGTTTTGCGTGTTCTCAAATACATCCTACAATTACATTAGTAAACTGTGTCCGTTTTATCGGCCTTGCGAATCTGCTTAAGTTACCGGAAAACAGTATGGTCGTTGTGGACCGTGCAACCGTGGGCTAATCCTAAAGTATGGTTACCAGTGGGAGAAACTGTTTTCAAGTGTCATTGATATCAAGACATTGATGAACGTTTTAGCGTTAATTTCACCCAGTCTCTAGACAGTGATTGTCTAGGAGTGGATCCAGAACGACTCTTGACAGTCGACAGTTGTGTTCAACTGGT
>LOND01002760.1:0-12667 GCA_014220965.1 Paragonimus kellicotti | reverse complement strand
ATCATCATAGACAACAATACATCAGTGGTTCACACTGATGCTTAACTGCCACACAACCACGAAGAAAAGACAAACCTTGTATAGAATGAGAAGAAAAAACAGAAGGGGAGTGGAAGGGGACCTAATTACTAAAAACCAGCTACGTCTATATTCAAACATTCAACATCAAGGCGCCTACACCTTGCAAACAAACAACCGAGCTGTAAGTGAAAGTAAGGCGTCATCAGCAAGACAGCTTCCTTACGGCTTTCACTGCCCCGCATCATTAAGTGCACTCACTTCACAGACAACTCGGACAAACAACGACAACATTCACGCCATCTCACCTAACGTCTCAAGCCACCGACTCTGTGAGTCGCGAGGGCCCCAGCCCGGGAGACGAACCCGACCTACAGTGACCAACCCCTTCGTGAACGATTTCATTTGTCTACGCCAGGTCATCATCTGTCCACCTTGCGCCAGTCGGCCGCAGCGTCGGCAAACAGTGCTCGGTGTGGCAAACGACTAGCTGGCATCCTTAGTACATGACCCAACCATCTAAGTCTGTGCAAATGTAGTGACTGAACAAAAGAACTCGTTTGACAATCAGTGCCAAACACCCGCTTCCTAACCTCCTCGTTGCTCACTCGCTGGTGCCACCCGATACGAGCGATTGAACGCAGACATCGGTGGTCAAATACCTGGAGACGGTTCACGTCCTCTACCCTGAGCGGCCAGGTTTCGCTGCCGTAAAGTAATACAGCCCTCACTGTTGTTTGATATACGCGACCCTTAAGCTTTAGGGAAATACCTCTCTGTCGCCATAGGTGTCTTAGATTAGCGAACACCGCCCTAGCCTTGGAAATACGCGCTTCTATTTCATTCCCTACACCTCCGCCACCCGCTGATGCAGCTTCCCAGGTATACAAACCGGTCAACAATCTCCATGACTTCATTATCTAACATTAAATCTACGTAATCACAACAATCTTGCAGAAGCACTTTGCATTTTGAGGCTGCAAAGCGCATTCCGAAGTACTTAGCAGAACGCGAAATAGCGTCCAGTGTTGTTTGTGCCGCTTGAAAGTTGTCAAACAGCAATACCTTATCGTCAGCATAATCAAGATCAGTCAGTCTTTCACCAGGTAGGAGGTCCACGCCGGCATCATTTGAGTGCCGCAGACAGTCCTCCATTATTTCGTCTATGACGAAATTGAACAAAAATGGTGAAAGCCTTGACGTACGCCGCTCCTGGTGCTGAAACTGTCAGATACTTCGCCGTAAACCCTAACCTGAGCTGAAGTATGGGAATAAAGCGCCGACAGTATGTTCACATACTTAGTCGGTACACCCCTACGTTTAAGCGACTCTAAAAGTGTAGATCGGACCGAATCAAACGCACCTTTATAGTCGAGGAATACGGCGATTGTTGGCCGGCGGTACACATGACGCTGCTCCAGAATTTGACGAAGGGTAAAATGTGATCTATACAACCCCGCCCAGGGCGAAACCCTGCCTGTTCTTCCCTAATGTTTACTTCCCGAACTGCAGTGAGTCGACGAAGTATAATTGATGCTAGAACCCTTGAAATGACTGGGGTCAAACTAATCCCTCTATGGTTTTCGCAAGAGCCCCGGGCTCCTTTCTTAAATATGGGAACTATTATCGAGTGACCCCAGCACGGAGGGATGGTCTCCGTCGTCCACACAAGTTGAAACAACTGAGTCAATGCCTCTACTAACGCCTCTCCACCTTTGAAAAGTGCCGGCATGAGATCATCTGGATCAGCAGCCCTATTACGTTTGGGAGCCGAAATACAATTGCGAACCTCAGTCTCAGTGGTGGTGTACATGTTCACTGGTAACGTTTCGTTTTTGCCACAGGTACTCCCTCAAAGTCAGATGTGAAACGTTGCCAACGAACGCGGTTACTCTGCTTACAAATTTCTGCTGAATTCATGACGTCTCAATCGATTCAAAGAATATGTAGTGTCAGTATGGGCACTCGCTTTTTAGTACGTCTGCAGCTCTTATTACCACTTTCTCCTGATTGTCGTTTTCCAACAGCCCTCCTGTTATTCGAAGTTCTTACCTGGATGCTTCCAAGTCGGGGTTAGACGCTCGGGATTCATCAACGCGACGACAGACATCACCATTAAATCAATCGACATCACGTCACAATCGTCGGGATGATACCGTGAAGGCCTCTCGCGTGATGGATGCTACACCGGCATCACCCAAGATTCTAGGCGACGACGCTGATCGACGCGCCCGTGGTCACTCACCTACTGACAATTCCCGATGGCGTATGGTGGAAGATGGTGGATATAATCAGGAGGGTTGGCCCATTTCTTCTCGTCGTGCTGCTGATAGAAATCGGAAGACCACAAAAGTCGTAGATGAATCGTTTGATGGAGAATCTAGTTACTCAGATGTAGAGGATGGTCGTGCTCCGTCTCGGAAATATCAAAAGCACGTTGAATCGGTTACTAAAGAAGTTGATTCTAAAAGTGTGAAGGAGAATGTTCCGAAAGGTCAGTTCTGTCGAACTTATTTGTCTTGTGCATATTTTTTGCCCGGTATTCTATCTAACCCGTGTTTCGCTCGGGCTGTTTAGCACTAAAATCACAGAGGGATCGAATTCAATTTTTCAATCTTCGAGTTATACAGCTTCCTTTTAGCTTTCCGGCCACATTATCGCGTTTTCATGTTGTAGTGAACACGAGGTGAAAACAAGTCCTTTCTGTTTCGGTACAGCACAGCGTGGGTGACGTTTTACCCTTAAGGAATAAACATAGTCGGAGCTAACCACCTCCTTATTTTCATTGCATAAGTACTACAGCTTTGCTATATCTGTCACCAGAATGACGGTGCGGTTTTCTTTGAGATGGCGCAGCAGTCACTTTTTTTACTGATTGAAATTATCATTGTATATTCAGTTGTAACCCCATGTTACTGAAGTATTCTATCGAGCAAGAATATGTATACAGAATATAGAATGTATTCAGACAGTTAGTAAAAAGAATTATACAGTGAATGAAACCGCTGTCAAGTCAGTTCAAAATGCTGGATAGTATACGTGATTATTTATGCTGTTGAACATGACTTGCCACTGCCTGAAACTGAAGCAGATAGCGTAAATCATTCATGTGGCCGAGGGACTTTCTCGACGCATCTTGCTGTTTGGGCGCACAGAGCACACGTTTGATTACCACGCAAGTTACCAATGCCGACGATCGACCTACCAGTCGATCCGTCTGGGTTTTCGTTGGACAACCTGTCAGTACAAGTATAAACTTGACAGTTGGCAAAGGGCATTCGAAAGCTGATGAAAACCAGCAGATGAGCCTGAACTCATTCAAGTGCATTAGGGGAATAGTTGAGGCTTTCATAGTAAACTTTAGAAATGTGCTTATAATACGGATTTTTCTCGAATCGTCCGTTTTATTTCGTGGCTCACACGTCCAATACAGAAACATCCGGTAGAACTTTTCATTTTCATGCTATGAGTAACTCGTCACCATCATCATCACAACAGCCATGAGCCTGACCAAAAGGTACTGTGGCTCGGGCTGCCGCTCACCTCAACAGTGACGTGGAATATCCTAGAAGAAAACGTTACTAAAAAGGTTGAAAATTGATAGAAGTCTAAGCGAAAGAAGCTAGAAATGATTAGGAACGCAGGTACGCCACTGACGGCGGAACACTGCCATCTCAGATAGACGTTTCTAACCAGTGATTTGAGTGATCATGAGGACTCCGATCAGGCAAGTGACACCTACCCACTTTGCTCAATGGAACAGTCAGGGTCCTCATATTTGATTGACCATACGTGGTTTCTACCCAACTGTTGGTGGTCTCAGTATATAATGCCCGGTACGGTAAACGCTCAGCTGGACATACGGAGTACGTGACCCAACCATCGCAGGCTGTGTGCAATGTGATTAGTTGACCATTCGACCCCTCATCCTGAGCGTTTCGGAATGCTTGCCGACGAACTGTCCACATTGCTCACGCGATCAGTCCACTTAATGTGGGCTATTTGGCGGAGACAACGATGGTCAAATACAGCAAGCTTGTTGATATCTTCCTTGCGAACAGGCCACGTTTCCGAACCATAGAGCAAAACAGAACGTACACAAGCATTATATACTCTTCCTTTCAGCGACAATCGAACGTCTTTTCGACGCCACAGATGACGCAGGTTGGCAAAGGCAACTCGTGCCTTTGCTATCCTCGTTGATATCTCATCAGCAATATTACAAGCTGACGAGATAGTGCTACCCAAGTATGTGAAACTGTCCACAGTCTCGAGCGGATTACCTGCAATAAAGAAAGTAGGAGTGGAAATGCCCCAGTCTTGAAGTAACACTGCACTTTGAAGGTGCGAAGCGCATTCCATACAAACCAGCCTCGGTCACTCACCTTGTTCAGCATGGTCTGCATGTCTTCGGCAGAGGGAGCTAAGTAAGACAATGTCGTCCGCATACTCCAGATCGGTCAACCGAGCGCCAGGAAGAAGCTCAACACCAAGTTCACTGGACTCCTCAAGCGCACCCTCCAGAATGTCGTCCATGACAAAATTGAACAGGAAGGGGAAATCGGACACTCTTGACGAACACCACTAGAAGTGATGAACGCCCGAGACAGCTGTCCGTGTTCTGCAGCGAACACGGAACGTGTGTGGCACCGTGACGATTTTGGTATATACCGCTCGTAGTGGCACACATACAACACTCCTATTCCGGCACCTTCAACAAGCCGGTCGATTTGCAGATGTCACGTCCTCTAATCTACTTATCTACCTTACTACACGTCAGCATTTTATGTCGGGTTTGGCGTCCTTAACTGTAGTTGCCTTTTTCCATCCTTTACACTTACAGCTCGGTTGTTTGTTTGCAAGGTGTAGGCGCCTTGATGTTGTATGTTTGAATATAGACGTAGCTATTTTTAGTAGTTAGGTCCCCTTCCCTCCCCTTTTTTCTTCTCTCTTCCTATATAGGTTTTTTCCTTCGTGGTTGTGTGGCAGTTAAGCATCAGTGTGAACCACTGATGTATTGCTGTCTGTGATTGTGTTGTATTGTTATCTCTGTTACTTCTAAAAGGTCATATAATCTCTCTCCCGTCGTGCCATCAGTGGAATACTACTCTCGTGTTACTTTCACTGGGAATTAAAATTGACGTAATTCTCTATTCGTTCCTGATTATCATTTGCTGTTACATTATTGTTTTCTCTGATTTTAGGCATAATTAAAGACACTTCTGATGAATGTCAGGAGTCAGCAATTGATCTGATACGCAATCGTAAGGAAACTTTGGCTCAGGTATAGTCAATCAAATGTGTTTCACGACTGTTTTTACAGGATTATAAACGTGATTGTGAAGCTTTCACCACTGTCGTACGTACTTTGATAAGGTAAGTGGCGTCACTCATTACTGTTTATGAAGTCGCGGCAATACTAATTTGAATTTTGATGTTTTTAGCATTTCCTTTTGACATTGGAAGAGCAATGTTTTCGTTCTATCCAGAAGATGGATAATTGGATGTGATTGATTTCTTGCGGATCGTTGATTGAAATTCGATTTCAGTAGTGTTCCGCAACGAGGTCAAGACGATGAGCGAAAGCCTCTTTCTGATCATCTTTTTATTGATGTCCATGGTTACATATTGGCCTAAAGTCTGCGCCAGGTCTGGCGAATTAATGGATTAGTGTGGTGCTGTCTATCCGGTTCTGTATGTTACCGAACAATTATGGACGATGCACAGCTGCCTGTTCTAATGCTATCATGCTGTCATATCACCTACACGCATGGAGCTCATGGTTGTTGAGGCCGCGCTGTATTTTCCTCATCGAGCTATTTTTTTTTCCGTAATGTCGATAAATTTGTCAACCGAAAAAGTAAGTGATTTTTCAAGCTACTTCGGTTCCTCAACCAAACTGCACAGTGTTTATCCCTCTGTAGTATTCTTACCTTGGACCACATGTGGATGTTGTTATCCACGATGCACTTTTGATATAAGTAAATCTAAGTGGTTAGGTTGTCTTCAGTTATACTCAAATGAAAATTATCTACATACTGCTTGTAGTTCAGCCTGGCCGCTGCTTTCAAACAGTGATGTGGCATACGCTTTATTTTTCAAGCACTGGCATCACTCGTTCTGTGTTATTGTGGAGCGTGGACAGGGATTGACGGTGGACGAAATGTTTGTGGTGTTCAAAGTTGTAATGTTGGGAAAGATATATGCCAGAACGTGGGCGTCTGTTGTCACAACGATCATCTTTGCCATTAGGCTAATCTTCATTAAATGCTTCGCAGTATATCCATGTTTATTTCAGCGGCCTGCAAGTTTTCGTTTATTTCTTTTGGTTGTTCATCCTAATGTTGTCTGTTCGCATTATTATCTGAAGATCCGGGAGAACCGACGGACGTGGATATACATTTTTTCACATATCCCCTGGAGACTTGGCCAGTTGGGATCTGATTTCTCTCCTACAGAGCTTAGGCTTTGTTTTGGGTATTAGTTTCGTTTTAGAGCCTGAGATACTAGTTTTCATGCTATGTTTTTTCTTGTTCTTCTTCAGCAAAGACGCTGAACTAGAGAGCCGATTAATGCCGATGCTGAAGGAGATTCTTCACGAGCGTGGACAACGGTGCATCGAAGAGTTGCGCACGTTCATCGCTGACCATCATCCTGAATCTGACACCAAGACAGAGGGCTGTCCCGAAGTTCCTGTTTCTTAAACCACTGACTTCAATGATCAACAGTTGTTTAAATCCATTTGTTATCCATGGGAGCATTTATCCTATAAAGCTTCTTTTTATCCGTTTGTAGTCTGTTTCGCCTTGTTTTGTATGAATTAGGGTTTGGGATTGTTTTCGGTGTGTTCAGTCCGAGATTAACGAGTTCCCTGGCCATACAGTATGAGCGTGCTTCCACGTATTGCATATACAATTACTTCTCATTAGTATAACTGCCGGTTGCTACTTCATCACTCATAAGGCTTTTGTTTGCCTGAAATTACTAACCTGTGTGGTCATTCAGGTTGCCGCCCCAATTTTTTCTTGTTTATCTTGACTAACTGATAGCTTTTCTGATTGTTAGAAGTGACCGGCCTTCTTTGTAATGTCATGATTGAATCGCACCGTCTCCTGCTGCTAATCACATAACATAAGTTTGAGCTCTGATCGCCGCAGTATCTCGGTTTCAGATCATTCGGCTTAACCCACTCTACTTGTGACCCAGTATGCTGGAAGCACCTTGCCATGTGAAAACTCAGCTTATCTTCACTCCCGTCAGATGTCGCCATCGTGCTGTCTCCAACTGAGCCCCCATTGCAAGTTTTTTTGGCTTTGCTGCTATAACCATAGCACCACTGCCAATTAGGATATCAAAGAAGATGAAACATAGCTTAATGATTACGATAATGTCAAAGCGAACTGTGGGTTGATTTGACCAGTCAGTAATGGGTGTTAAAGCTTACCACAATTGAGCGTGTTGATTCCGGAGGGAGATCGCTTGACCAGCAGTTAGAAACTTTAAAATTGTATTTGTTTGGACTTGTACTGATAGGCAGAATCCGCGCCTCACCAAGCACGAGCGAAGCAAAAATGGTAGTAGTCAGCAGCGTCTTCAACGAACTCCATTCCGGATTAGTGTGCCCATAGAACCGTTACAGAATTTGCGAAGTCCGGAATGGTTCTGACTGCTCCTGAAGGTGAATATTCGAGTTCACGGTGTGCATACCCAGGGTTCACATAGTTTGCCGCAGGAAAGTGCCCAAAGCACGTATTACTCATCGCGTCGAAAGCGCTATTGGAAACTTATGCGCCCATTCCGACGCAAAACACTTGCTAGCCTCACCCTACATCCCCACGCCTTTTTGACGTCATAGGTCGGCCACATTGCTGGTTCATGTTCGTGCTTTGCTTGTTGAAAGCTTAACCGATTTCCATTGGGCAGCTTTCTGTTTGTGCGATCCAGTCGTGGCGTTGGGATATTAACACGTATCTGCAACTGTCCCTCGATTGTAAGAGACTGTGCGTATGTACGGTGAACTTGCCAAGTACTGTAGTTATTTGGGACAAACGAAGCACACGTGAGTGTACATCGAGGTACATATAGCCATCTATCCTCTGACATTGAGAGATCCCAACTAAAAGATGTTCAAGTGACCGATGAGCCTTACAACAGTAGCCTTAACAAGACTGGACATGTAACATGCTATCTGCCCAGGAATACCTAACGTGACCGGCTTGACGCCAGCAGTGCTCGAACTAAACGCGTCCCCTTGGTCATCGCTGTGCGAACAAAAGGAAAGCGAAAATTCTGGATGGCATGTATTTAGCACCCAGCGTGCAGTGTGTTGATCATGAGCGATGCCCATGTGTTTATGGCCGAGGATTTTTTAGAGGTCGCGCGAAGTGTGGTATTTATCCCGCAATCCGATTTCATCCGTCCAAAAAGCTGTATTGTGGGAGGATCTAAAGCACCCTTGCCGGGACTACTTCATCAAGCTGTGCTTACACTGGGGGTCATGCTCCGGTGTTCTCTTTGAGACGACCAGTGTTTTACGCAACAACTGTGCCATTTCGTTTGTCTTCTGTGACTGTTTTCACGTCCCCATTGTTACCGGTTTCTCTAGACCGCTCGTTGGAATACTGTAGGAACTGATTGTGTTGTCAGTCTTAGGGTTTCGTATGCCCGGAAGAACGGGCCGGCAGATGTAGACCGCCACCGGAAGCATCCGCTTGAAGGTCGCGTACCTGTTGACGCAGACCGGCATGTGCGTTCGCTCTTGGCCAGTTGCACCAGGGTAGAACCAATCAATGTACCCACGACACTTAAGTTGACAGTGTTGAGTGTAACTCGTTTGGTTCGATCAAGTTCGACATGACGCACAAGCGGGGCGAGATCGTCAGTTCGCGGTCTGACCAGTGTCATCCTAGTCAGCTTGTGCAGTATATCCACAGGGTTACGTTGGAATGATGTGTACATGGAGCAGAAGGCGCACACCGACAATGTCACCTGGACCAGTATCCACTCACCGTTGTAACGCAAGTGACCTATCGGGCCACCTTGATGTGGTGATAGGACTTGCGCGTTTCATCGATTTGATGGCAGTATTGACTCGGGCTTCGGCCGTACCAAGTACAACGATGTGGGATAGGCTAAGGGGGCAATTAGTTGAGGAGCGGTTACACTCGTGGGGAGTGGTCTGCCGCACTACTGACCTAATGACAGTGCCAAAGTAGTGAGATACCATCCCATGAACGTACATCGGGACTGTCCTCATAGTTAAGGTACTCCTGTCTTCTGAATAGTGAATAAAAAGGTTAAAAAGGGAACCCTCAAGCAACAAAGCTCCTCGATCACCCAACGGTTGACTGGGACCAGCGGTGTGTTATCCAGTACGATCGGAAAACGTTCATCATTGTTAAGTACAGCAGTGCATCACAATTCTTCGCCTTGATGTTCAAATACCAAACAACCATGGAGGCAGAAAAAAAACCCTAGACGAGAGAAAGAAGGGTGTGGAGGTGACCTCACTACTAAAGACAACTGTCCATACTAAATTATTCATAATGGAGATGTGCACATCTTGCAAACAAGCAACCGACCCATAGGTGAAAGTAAGGCGTCATCAGCAAGACAGTTTCCTTACGGCTTTCACTGCCCCGCGTCATTAAGTGCACTCACTTCACAGACAACTCGGTCAAACAACGACATTCACGCCATTGAGCCCGGTAGCCTACATCTTGCCTACAGTCTCCGGTCACCTACTCTAGATCGCGAGGGCCTCAGACACTGAACTCGATCTTAGGGATTATTTTCATTTATCTACACCGGGCCATCATCTGTCCACTTTGCACATCAGGTTAGTTGTCCGAAGCATTGACAGTGCTCGGTGTATCAGACGAATGATGTTCTTCCTGACGTATACTGTTACCTTGACGAGGTGGTCGGGCTTGTGTGCTGTTTCGATCCGGCGGGCTATGCTGACTAGGACTCCGGTCCTTCCAGGTTCAACCCTGTCAGACAGGCCAAAGGGGAGCAGCCAGACGAAAAGCAGTTACACTCATAGGATTGTATGTCGCACTACTGACCGCGTAGGAGTGCTTAGGTAGTGAGGCACGATCCTATGGGCATGCATCATCGTCACCATTATCATAGACAACAATACATCAGTGTGAACCACTGATGCTTAACTGCCACGAAGAAAACGCAAACCTTTTACAGAATGAGAAGAAAAAACAGAACGGGAGTGGAAGGGGACCTAATTTAGTACTTAGGTACTTAGGTCCCCTTCTGTTTATATTCAAACATTCAACATCAAGCGCCTACACCTTGCAAACAAACAACCGAGCTGTAAGTGAAAGTAAGGCGTCATCAGCAAGACAGCTTCCTTACGGCTTTCACTGCCCCGCATCATTAAGTGCACTCACTTCACAGACAACTCGGACAAACAACGACAACATTCACGCCATCTCACCTAACGTCTCAAGCCACCGACTCTGTGAGTCGCGAGGGCCCCAGCCCGGGAGACGAACCCGACCTACAGTGACCAACCCTTCGTGAACGATTTCATTTGTCTACGCCAGGTCATCATCTGTCCACCTTGCGCCAGTCGGCCGCAGCGTCGGCAAACAGTGCTCGGTGTGGCAAACGACTAGCTGGCATCCTTAGTACATGACCTAACCATCTAAGTCTGTGCAAATGTAGCGACTGAACAAAAGAACTCGTTTGACAATCAGTGCCAAACACCCGCTTCCTAACCTCCTCGTTGCTTACTCGCTGGTGCCACCCGATACGAGCGATTGAACGCAGACATCGGTGGTCAAATACCTGGAGACGGTTCACGTCCTCTACCCTGAGCGGCCAGGTTTCGCTGCCGTAAAGTAATACAGCCCTCACTGTTGTTTGATATACGCGACCCTTAAGCTTTAGGGAAATACCTCTGTCGCCATAGGTGTCTTAGATTAGCGAACACCGCCCTAGCCTTGGAAATACGCGCTTCTATTTCATTTCCTACACCTCCGCCGCCGTCGCTGATGCAGCTTCCCAGGTATACAAACCGGTCAACAATCTCCATGACTTCATTATCTAACATTAAATCTACGTAATCACAACAATCTTGGAGAAGCACTTTGCATTTTGAGGCTGCAAAGCGCATTCCGAAGTATTTAGCAGAACGCGAAATAGCGTCCAGTGTTGTTTGTGCCGCTTGAAAGTTGTCAAACAGCAATACCTTATCGTCAGCATAATCAAGATCAGTCAGTCTTTCACCAGGTAGGAGGTCCACGCCGGCATCATTTGAGTGCCGCAGACAGTCCTCCATTATTTCGTCTGACGAAATTGAACAAAAATGGTGAAGCCTTGACGTACGCCGCTCCTGGTGCTGAAACTGTCAGATACTTCGCCGTAAACCCTAACCTGAGCTGAAGTATGGGAATAAAGCGCCGACAGTATGTTCACATACTTAGTCGGTACACCCTCGCGTTTAAGTGCATACAGCAGAACTATTTTTATAGTTGCGGCACTGCTGTCTTCCGTATCAGGAAGAAGGGGGTTAGAAAAGGTACCCTCAAACAAAGCACTCCGATCGCCCAACGGTTGACCGTGACCGCCGGCGTATTATCCAATACGGTCGAAAAACATCTATCACCCAAAAGCCCGATGTAGCTTCGAGTACATCCACTGCGCGCAGCAGTGCTCAGAATCAGACATCAATGTCTTATTCACTGCGCCCTCGGGCTAGGCAAGCCCCTCACTGCCAAGTGAGTCAGACTGGAGTCATTGGTTCCGGGTAGTGTCCCCCAAGAAAGAAAAGCAAGTCTTCTTCGCTGCTTTGTCGTCTTCATGATTCCATTGGATATTCTCGGACAAAAACCCTGTATCTTGTCTCGCTAATCGGATATTTGAGTCGGACTCGCGGTGGCGTCCCTTAAATCACATCCTTTTCCACGGCATAAATGACCGAGAAGTACCAAAAGTTGCTCTCCCGACAATGATATTATTCATCCATCACAACTTCCTCCTATTTTGCCCCGCAATTTTTCTGCCTTCCATGTGACGTCGGGCGATAGGTTTTTTTTTGGTAAGGCATTGGCGCCTTCAATGTCCGCACTCTCCGACAAGTCGGTCAGCAAGCTGCTCTGGCAAGTACTCTCTCAAGTCTGGAGCTTGATGTGTGCTGCCTGTCGGAGACGCGAGTCTAGCACCGTCTTCCACTTGAGCTTACCTTTAGGTAATTGTCGATCCAACCGTTTCTCTCTTACAGCCTGTGGTGACGCCGAAGCTGAATCTCGCGGTCAAGCTGGAGTGGGAATCGCACTGAGTTCCAGAGCAGAGCAATGTTTGCTCGATTGGATCCCAGTGAACAGTCGCTTGTGCGCTGTCAGACTCAATACATCGGTAAAAGTCTGTCGACGCAAATCAGAAAGACGTTGTGTATTCATTATATCGGCGTACGCTCCAACAGACAGCTGTTCGGATGATACCAAGGATGCGTTCTATGACGCCCTCGTTGACCTTCTGAAGCAAACTAAACACTCAGACATCATACTAGCGGGCGATTTGAATGCCCAGCTTGGTCGTCTTTCCTCCGGACGAGAAGCGGCTGGGAGGTATGTTTGGTGTCCGGGCATAACGCACTGACAATGGCGACAGATTGCCGCGGCTGTTTACA
>LOND01002759.1:32897-57166 GCA_014220965.1 Paragonimus kellicotti | reverse complement strand
ACCGTGCACTGTTTTCCGCTTAACGCATTTTAGTGTTTCTTAGAACTGTACGTTTCCCTCACCACCTTGGTACAAACAAAGAACTGACACAAGTGACAGTAGAGACTTAAAAGAGTAATCTGGCGGTAAGAATACGTTTTACTGCCCTGTGAGAATTTTCCTGATGCAAAGGTGACTTCCGTGTTCGTTCGTGATAGAGATACTGCTCGTGGTATTTGTGTTTGTTCTTGTCTTTCTCTATCAGGGGGTCGTAACAGCAAGTTTGTGCTGTCTGCAAAGATTTGGTGGAAAACGAGAACAAATTGTCACTTGTTATCAACCAATTGCTGAAGTACAGCTCCAACAGCCAAATTTGACGCATCAGTAGTGATACTGATAGGAGCAGAGGCATTCAAGTGATGAATGGATGTTGCTGTGCAAGCATCTGCTTTATTGAGTTAAACGAATTGGTTGATGTCTCAGATAATTCCAAGAGTTTATTCCGTTTGGAACTCAACAAATCAGTGAGTAACTTCAATGTGTCAGCAAGCTTCAGCAGGAAACGTCGGTAGTAGTTAACCATACCAATAAAACGACTAAGCTGACGTACCGAAGTGGGTTGAGGAAAATCCTTGATGGCAGCCACACTGACGGCAAGCTGGTGTACTCCAGTTGGATTGATATAGTATCCAGAGCTGTCCGTTGTGGCCATCGCCCCGCCCTCTCACGCGGCCCATCACGTGTCAAGCCGTCTAGTCTAAGTGACGCTCACTGTCCCAACCTGCACATGCGCGTCCACACATTCATCGGCCCGAAAACCCTCTTCCACATCCGAACGCACGCACGCGCGCAGTCACCATCTGCACACTCAGCCAATTGGAACGCTCCAACTGGATGTGATTCAGTGCGGTCGATACACAGGCACGCATGACGCGGTTGGACCCGGATCGGAACAGAGAACAACACAACTGAACAGGACAGGACACGGTCCAGACGAGCGCCACTGCATTAAGCTTGTACACCAATCCCAACAATAAAGATCCAAACCATTGACTTAACCTTTTCATTGACTATCATTGAGATATCGTTATTTGTTAGTGGATACTCAAGCTATCACGGTTAAGAGTTCCACTACAAAATTGGTGCCGCGATCCGTTTGTGGATCAATTCTCCGTCTCACATTTCCGCCGCAAATTCAATTTGAGATCTGTTCGCTTAACATTTCTCCAGCGCTCATTGTTTGTCAATATTCGTCCATCGTTGAACGTGCATCAGAATGCCGGCGATGACAACAACGTTGAGAACCTATTTATGTCACCACTGTCAGTCAAACTTCCCATTTCTGGCAATCGGACATTGCTCCATGGTTTCTTCTGGTTGAATTCTATTTTCGCGAACATCGTATAACCAAACAGACCACTATGTTTGATTATGTGGTTGCTGAACTCCAACCAGAAACTATGCACGAAGTTCGAGACATTATTGCCAATCCCAACACAGTTACCCCATATGCTGTTCTGAAACGGGAGCTTTTAAATCGAATATCTATGTCCGGAACACAAACGATTACAGCAATTGCTCAACGATGTGCAGCTCGGTGATCGTCGTCCCTCCCAACTCCTGCGTCATATGCGAACTTTGCTGGTGACAAACCCACAGACGAATGTTTACTGAAACAGTTGTTTGTTCAACGTCTACCAAGTCCCGTCCAAATAGCACTTTTACTTGTTCCCGGTCAGAGTTTGGACAGCCTGGCTTCATCGGTGTATGAAGTCGTCGAAACCATGCCAACTAACAACACCACTGGATTCACGCATTTGAGCATCCAAGTTCCACTGACACAACACCGTTTATGTCCTTGATCCGTGAACAGCAACGGAATATTCAACAGATCCAGCTTCAACTGAGCCAGTTGACAGCGCAATTGTCCCAATCACACTCACAACCGACTGCTCATCTTCGTTCACGCAGTCGATCGTTGAACAAATCCCCATCTAAAACTCATACGACAGATGGAAATATGTTTTGTATCATCGTAAATTTGGCACCAGTGCACGAGGCTGCACCACATCATGTTTCTTCTCTCCGACTCCCAACCATTCGGAAAACGGCAGCACCAGTTGAGTTCTGCGACAAACTCAGCTGGTTTGCAAACTTCAAGTCGCCTGTTTTTCATACTTGATAAGGAAAGTGGTCACAAATTCCTTATTGATACAGGAGCTGAAGTCAGTGTTCTTCCCGCCACATCACAAGATCAAATCTCATCTTATCGTGGTCCAACACTCAAAGCTGCCAACGGTTCTTCCATTCAGACTTACGGCCAACGTTCCGTAACAATGTCCCTCGGGTTGAGACGCACCTGGAGATGGATATTTCTCATTGCTGATGTACGATTTGCAATTTTGGGGCAGATTTTCTCAACAACTTCGGTCTCTTGGTAGACATGAAGCACCGCCGATTGCTCGATCCAACCACCAACCTGACTGTCACAGGTCAACCAGCAAACTGATCCTCTCCGCACATCAGCAATGAGAAGTATTCATCTCCAGGTGCGTCTCAACTCGAGAGACATTGTGACGGAACGTTGGCCGTAAGTCTGAATGGAAGAACCGTTGGCAGCTTTGAGTGTTGGACCACGATGAGATGAGATTCGATCTTGTGATGTGGTGGGAAGAACACTGACTTCAGCTCCTGTATCAATAAGGAATTTGTGACCACTTTCCTTATCAAGTATGAAAAACAGTCGACTTGAAGTTTGTAAATCTGCTGAGTTTGACACAGAACTCAACTGGCGTTGTCGTCTCCGCATGCGCATTATAAATCACGTGACTCCTTGGCTTATGTAAGTCTATGACTAGTTTATTCTGGTTCAGTTTTTAATTCATGTACGCCTAATATGACCGTGATGGACTGGAGAAGCGTTGTGATGATCTGCGTTTTGTCATCCCTTATAAACATTGATTATAAAGCCGAGGAACTTCAGACCAACTAATGGGTTATGTGTTAGGGTCGGGGTAAACCTGACCCGAAGAACACGATTCTGTTGTCAGAAATCAGATATCGCAAGCCGTTACTGAGATATGCATCGGCGTGGGATTCAAATATTTCTTCGCGCGCTCACGCCGCCACAAGGTCAATGATTTTCTATAAATACAGACCAGTTTCTCATGTAAATTCGCAAAGCGTCTGGTGGCTAAATACATTGCTTATCCGGAGTCTGCTTTGTCCGTGTTCTCATTGGTTCTTGTCGTTCACAGTTTTGGGGCCAATCGGAAGGGGTTTCTAATCGCGTTATTCGTTCATCGTTGTTCGTGTCAGTTATTCGCGTTCGTGTTCAAGTAGGATTCAGTTATAACATTACGCGATCGCACGTGAAGAAGAAACGTGATAGCTTTAAACTTGTCCAGTGTGTGTGTGTGTGTGTGCTGTGTTTGCAGACCGGTATTAAGCGGGATCGTCTAAGGATGGTTGTGCTAAATATGCTATAAAAAACATCTACAACCGGTTCGGGGCACATGATTAATGAGTATACATCGATCACAAAAAGAAGTCGAGACTGAGCGGTCTTCTCATCGCATGTGCCTTAGCTCGTACACCTTAATTGTGTCATTGGTGGAAAATAGCCACGTACGAAGGTAGGGGACAGTATTAGGTTGTGATAAAGCAGTTGAATCATGAAATCTGTAAAAGGACGTCATGTCGCAAGTATCTTAGTGCATTGTCGACTTTCTCCGGCCAGATTCCGTCATTGTTTCTTGCAATGTGGTCCGCATTAGTACTAGCTGGATACGTTATCAGCTCCCTGTGCCACTTATTTTAAAACAGTCTTGTTCCTTGCTTCTCATTTTTATGACCTACTTTCGGAAGTGGCCAACAATTGGGTTATGTGTCTTAGCATTTTTGTTCCTTCTGCCTAATTATTATTTGTTGTCTTACTTTGCAGATCTTTCACTTGTAGTTCGATGCCGTCTCATCGCCTGCTCCTAGTCCAGCCTATCTAAATCTTATTTGTTTGTGCGTTAACCCTCACCGCACCTTCATTTAAAGTGCTTTGTTTCAAACATGCGATTGCAACGGCAAGTAAAACAGCCAGTCGAAGTACGTGTATCCAGTTACGGACATATTCGAGGAGACAATGATATTTTTTCTCTTCGCAGAAGCCTGTATTGACTTTGAGTTTACCTCGTTCCTGCACGCTACCGGATTTGTTCGATCTCATCTTGAGCGAACGGAACCTTGTCACACAGACTTCCATTATCGATGCAGTTCTGCACTCCTATCGTCTGTTTGCAAGCGCAGACCAAATGCTACAGACAATCGATACAAAGTCAGTGTTCTTGAATCACTCCCAACTATTGTTTGTGTTCTCTTCCACATAGATTTCGTGATCTGTGCTATTCCGAGTCAGTAGATGTTGACGCAAAGCTGGATGCAATTCGGTGAGTCATGCATGGTATCCGCCTCGATTCGTTACGCATGCCTCGGGATTCAGATTGTCTGAACATTATCCACTTGTGTGCAAATTAATTTTCCGTTAATGAACGGCCAAGTACATGTAAAGTTTATGTGGAGGTGGAGGGTAAGCTCCTTTTAAAGGACCTAATCAGAGCCGCCATTTAGTTTTTCACATGATTAACTCTCTGCTGCATAGGCCATCGTGCGGTAAGAACCGAGTCGCCACGTTTACTACATTCTCCATAGTACATAGGCAAAAATATGACACTACTGATACTTTCACTGTAATTCGAAACTTATTCCTTAGGTCTCTCTTCCCTCACCTCTAGCTACCACTTCTCAAATTCATAAAATAGCTACTCAATTGGAAAGCATTGCCTTTGATAAGTGTCAGCCTTTATGTTCCCGTTTCTAGTTTTCATTGCTCTTTACTTACCGCTAGAATGCTTTTCAATACAGATGTGCACTCCAAAGCAAATGGGTTAACAGACTGTTTACTCGAACCTCGATGTCTGCTGCACTTTAGGCTGTCAACGTTACAGATTGATGGCACCCACACTTCTGATGACTTCGTGGACTCCGGCCCTATTCAGGTCAGAGTAGGTGTAACCCTCAGTTTAGTTAGCGCGTTAGGTTTTATATCGTTCATTGAGAAGTGAAGACCGCAAGGAATCTGACGGATATAGTCTTAATTTCGCTTGTGATTGGGCTGTTTGCTTATACAATGTTACCACCTTGATTTCGAATGTAGCAATGAATACGTTTGAATCCTTATAATTTATTGCTCTATTGACAACAATTAGTCTAGCATGCTCCATGTACAAAGTTTCTTTCTTCAGGTTTTTTCAAAGATCGTAGTGAGAAGTTGGCTGAACTGATCACACCCCTTTGTTCTATCAGAGAGACTGAAGAAGTGTTTCATGCTGGGTGCTTATTAACAGTCATTCCCATTTTCAAAAAAGATGCCAGAGCATCATATGACAAGCACAGTGGTATTGGCCTTATCTCTTTTACATTCAAGTTAAGTTGCTCACGGATTTTATAATATGGCAATTTCTGAAACATGAGATCTGATGAGAGAAGAACAGCCGCTTTGCGGCCTGATCATAGGTGTATCTATCACATTTTCGCCTTGTGACGGACACTGGAACATCTTTACTCCATTCCCCAACCATTGGTCGTGGCATTTTTCAATCTAAAGGCTACTTCCGACTCGCTTGCCGAAAATGCTAGCTGGGGCTGTCGCCGTCGCGAAGGAGTTCCAGTGAATGATGTCAATTTTTTATACGGCCATTTTGATTGCAGAATGCACATTCATGTACGACTATCTCGAACGTTCCCCACTTCAAGTGCCGTTTGGCAAGGTGTCTCATCTCCCTCTTCCTTTTCCATGTAGTAATTGGCGACTTTCTGGACGGAGCTTTCGGAATCACATTTGCTAGTTCATGTGGTATTTACTTGTTAATTATCTATACGGATGCTTCGAGGATCTCAGTGTGAAACTTGTGCCCGGTGGTGAGCTGACTGATTTTGAATATGTAGACGACATTGCTGCTAACTATACTGAACGGATTAAGTGAAATGGCTGGTCCGTATGATATGCGCCTTGCACCTTCAAAGTGTAAATCATCGTTCTAAGATTCGGTTGACACTAACCATATCCTTGTCAGTACAGACATACTGCCTGAGACTGTTATTCGCTTTTATCTGTTTTGACAGTGTTACCTCATCAGCTTGTACTATTGCTAGCGAGGTGTCCAGGAGGATCATGGTATCACGTAGTGCATGGCGTCATGAAGACATCTATTTACCAACTAATGATATGGTTTATAATAAGTGCGCGCGTTCAATGGTGCTGCTGGAGAAAGTCTCTATTCTCCGAGATGGTTTGTTTTACGAGATTTATTCGAAAAAATATTTTTTTTAATTGTAAGTTTTATCTTCTGGTGCCATGACGTGCCGAAACTCAATTTTGGCACACGTTTCTCTCTTGTCTTCTGACTGACCGATTCCTTTCCAGTGCATCAATTTAGGTGAAAATATTTAAGGCTGTATGTACACAGATGCTAGTCTGCTATATTACCTTTTGTTTGGAAGTATATACATTCTCGGCAGAAGATCAGTCTTCTGTCTTCTGGGGTTTTGGGTATCATTACGTTCTGTAGCATGTGTTTGCGATTCGTGTATCGTATATTTTTGCGCTAGCCATTTCTAGTATTTCTCGACCACACGAGTCATTGCAAGTCCAGAGACCTGGCCAATTCATTCGGAAGATGCTTCTGGACACTGTATTCGACCATCATTGTGTCCACCAGTTTCAGATTGGCTGGGATTGTGATCAACGTTACATCCTGTCGGCGCGCATTTGATTTTTCTCAATCGATGACCGAGATAGTGAAAATGTACAGTCTTTGCTGATTGAGTCATGTACTCCGTATACCTACTGAGTGTCTGTCGCACCGCACATTGTTCAGTGTGGCTGTTGCTGGTTAGAAGAAACCGCCATTCTGCCGAACGATGACGTGGTCATGGGCTATGGGAGCCTCAACCATCCAGCTGAGCAATGTTGGTAGGGGCCATCCATCTGTTTGAGGAGTTCGCGGTCCTCCACATTGCTGGTTGGAAACACTGACACTGCCTTATGTCTCAGCCAGTGGCGTGCATGTATCCGCAAGGTTGTTGATTCTCTTTTCTTTTTCATGCAGCTTCGTTGCTTTTTGTTCTACTTTTGTTCATTTTTCTTCTCTGTATGTTTGCACTTATTACTCTGGTTCTTCAAGACCAACAGCAGCCCGAGTCATGGTACCCACGGGCTTCGGCTCAAGACTGAAACCATTGTCAAAGATGATTGAGAACCTGCAGATCAAGAGTAAAGAAAGTGTGGTGTGTTGAGGTTAAAAAGCGGTCCTAACTATCAATCGACACTCATTACTGTTACAACAGTTTTCAGTAGAATCGTGTTTGGACTTTGTTCTGTTGCTGTAAATTGTCCCGGAATTATGGATGTCCAATAAGTCTTAAACATATTTCATTCAATCCCCGATTATTTTTCTCCATTCGCTTAACTTATTTTTTCGCAGATATCCTCTATCAAGGCATTATGTGCCATCCTTCATTTTTGTCCATAATCGGATATCTTCTCGAACTACGTTGCACATCGGGGTCAACATATGGTTCCATGTGTTTGTAGCTACCTTCAATTTGTCGTCACAAGCCGGTCGACAGCACTATCCTGGTAGATTGAATTAACTACAAAGTAAAGACAATTAATGTGACAAGGCTGTCTTATTTCAACTTAGAAATCAGGTTTTTATAAGTTGTAGACACTTGTGTGTCGAGTGTTTGAATTTAGATAATAGTTTTACGAATTAGGTCATATCCTTTCCTTCTTGAATACACGGGACAGTGCTTTTTCCCATGGTTGCGTGATAGTTACTGCGTTTTAGACGGCTCTTCGTTGGAAACTGAAGTGGCTCAAGTGACAAGGCTCTTGTATCAGATCTCTTTATATGGGTGGCAGAAAAGGACTAATATCAGAGTTAGCAAACTTCTTCAGACAGTATCGGAAACTGAAATGGTACCTCTTGATCGAGGCTTATAAGCAGTTGTTCCCCTCTTTACCAACAAGGGTCCGAAGTCTATAATGATAACCACAGTGATGTCAATGTAGTCTCTCATATCTGAGTTACCCATTGGCGTTATGTTACTTCGACACAGTAAACTCAGATCAAACCAGGTAGATGGAGAAGAAACAAGGTCCTGGTCCTGTTGAGAGTGCGTTGATACATTTTTACCATGTGGCGAGTGTTGGGCTATCGACACTCTTAAAGGAGCTTGACTGTTGTGGTCTTGTTTTTTTTTATATAGATCTGAGGGCCGTGTTGTATTCTGTTACTCATAACGTCCTTCAGAATCGTCTGCCTCGCAACGGAGTTTGAGAGGAATAAGTAAATGTCCTGATATAATTGTATGCTCACTTCATGCAACCTTGGAGTTCATGAGCAACCGTCTGGAGTGTTCATAACCGTTCTTTCTCTCCTTTCCTGCTCACTTTTATCATGGACGACATTCTGGTAAATGCATTTGGTGCATCCAATGAGTTTGTTGTGCAGTCACTTTCTGACATTTAGTCAACCGACATGGAGTATGAAAATGACGCTCATTGGTCTGGTCCCTCTGCCGAACACATGCATACCATGCTACACTTGGTGATTGTGGAGGCCTATTTGTATGGAATGCATTTCGCTTCTTCAAAGTACGAAGTGCTGCTCTAAGATTGGGGCATCCCTACCTCCATGTTTTTTATTGTAGACAATCCACTTGAGTCTGTGGGCTTTTTCACATGCTCAAGTGGTGCTATTTCGTCAAACTGTATTATTGCTAGTGAGATATCTCGGCTGTTATCCTTGTTAACGTCGAAGTGCCGTCCGATCACCACTGATAGGAAGGGCATATAATACTTACAAGTCTTTTTTATTTCCTCTCTCATTCGGAAAAACGGCCAGTTTGTGATAAAGGCCTACAATCTAACTGTGTTTGATTATTGTCATATCTGTTGCCATGAACAGTGGTTTTGACCACAGTATCTGCTGCTCAAGTTTATAACTTTTATGAATAATGAATAAAATACGTGGCATCAAGACCATTAACAAGTACTGAGGTATTGCTATTGATGCTTACGCTAATGTTAAAGTTGAGTAGTCAGTAGACCCAGGTAGACCATCTGGGACGAGCAGGACATGCTCACACTCTAACCGACTCTGCAATAGCACTTGGTACCTCGTTGGCACAGTCTTGCACTTCTCTGGGTAAATATCTTGGGTGGGTGTGTCGTTTCTGTGGATGTCATGGTTTCGTTCCATTTTTTTATCGACTGTGGGAGTAGCAAACCTCAGTCACTGAGTCATTCAGTCTCACCTGCCACGCGTAGTAATGCCACCAACTTTGTTACAAACGTCACTTGCGCTTTGGACAAGAGCGTGTTCACCATAGCCGTTTATTCGCATTTGCTTTTGCCAGTTTGCTGCGCGTGTTTCTTTCTCGCTGGCTCCAACCTCCACATGTGCGCGATTTTGATTCCGCTGTTGGTCTGAGCCACCTGCAACGGTTAATTCGTATGCTCGCCGATTGGTTCAGCGTTTTTCGCCCCAAGTCGTCCACGTGCGAATCGGGGCGCACGGTTATCCTGGTGGATGGAACTCGTCGGTCTGCGGCACCTTCCCATTTACCTTGTCCAGACTATTCGGTCTTACGATGCATGTTCTTCAACGCTGATCCCACAAGGCTTGAACGTATGGCGCACAAGCTAGATCAGTTGGGCAACTTTGCTGAATCACGGTTTCGCTGGACTCAAATGCATCAGTCGCATACCATCCCTGCATCACCTATTCGAATGAACGGGAGTAACTCGCCTGGTAAGAAAACTGTTTTTCTAAGCTTTCGTCTTCGAACGAAACAAGTGTCCAAAACTCTTTTTTGCCGTTCCTCTTTCGCACGTATGTATATGTAAAAACGTACAATATTTCCCTCGGTTTGTGAGGGCTCAGAGGTACTGATCCAATCAGGGACGATAATCGGTAAATAATAGTAGTAACAATAACTCAGCACGTGAATTCTACTTTCAACCGAGCTAAAATTATGCAAGCATTAGCGTAACAGGATAGACACAATTCATGATATGACGTAATTGACCAGATGATCGATAGCGAGTTTAACGAGTAAACCGTTAGAATTAAACAGTCGGAATTTTACCAGCGTAATAATGCAAGGGTGGAGTGCGGAGTAGTTTATTACTCTTGTCTACAACTACTGCGGATATAAAGGTTCGTTGAATTTTGTTTGTTTTCACGACTTCAGTCCTAAAGAGCGGATGGGGGTCCGTTCAGTCATTAGCAGCTGTGGGTTTTCGAGATCTTCGGAATATATCCGAGGTGTTATAAAAATAGTTGAAGGTGCTTGTGCAACGTCAACGTTGTGATTGCTCTCTTTCGCAGGATGTAATAGTGTAATGTTGACGGATTTGGCAGTGCTTTCACTGACAAACTTCGGACAATGTTCGACACTGAATTTGAATAGTCCTGTTGTTGTGTTGGATATACCTGGTGCTACAAGTGCAAATGAACTGATATGGAATGTATATTCCAGGCTGGTGAGGTGATTTGTACTCGATGCATTGAATTATGACCGAAGGAGTGTTTGCAGTCGGACACAAAACCTGCTGGGCATAGCTTTTCCATAGATTTCGGTTTGCATTGTTTCAGTGTCTCCAGTGCTTTATCTCCCTTGAAGGGGATTGCGAGGCAGACATTTTTTCGTGTGAACACTGATGACCTTTGACTAGATGCTCCGTTCCCGCATGTACTATATAAAGATTATGGCTATCCCGTACCACTTCACATATCAGTCTCAATTTTTCGTCGAGATTACTGTATGTCATGTAAGATGTTTATTTTTCTGTTTATGAGGAACGGAGCGTACATTTGAAGTCCAAACTCGACTAACCTGTCAATCTCAATGATGCTTCAAAGGGCTGCGTTAAAATACCCTGAAAACTAATGGCTGTTTTCATGAATGAAGTCAACTACTTCTCTGGTTTCGTCTGGATACTCCATGTTTCCCGATGTAATAAAAAGAGGTTTTACTAACTGGATTTCTTTCAATGAAGCGAGGACACTGTAGACAGAATTGAACCATTTTTATTGGTTTGCGGCTAATTGTAAATGGTCTCCAGATCTTCTGTATAAGGAAACAACATCCAACAGTTGTTGATTTCTATCTTACTGGTTCACCTCATATTTTATTGATTTGCAGTACCGCATGTAAGGTCCGTATTAAATTGCTTCACATATTCCAGAGAAATAAATTTAATAGCTTCAGAGTCGAACATTTCGCTGAATTTTTATGTACTAATTTACGTGCAAAGTGATCCTGAAACTGTTTGGTATCGTTATCGATTGTTGCACAATCGTGTCATTAAACAGAAAAAATCATTATGATTTCATTTATCCAACTGACGGAACAATAGGGACAATACTGCACTGCTGAGAGATGACCGGCTCTCAGATTTGGCGAAAAGTGACAATGTTCATAGAACCATCATTTTTGAGTAAAGATGATCAAACTGTTCCGCGCGGACAGAGTAAGAGTACTTTTGAGTGAACCCCTAGTGATGTATCCTCTATTGTGGAAAATGTGTGCTAAATTTCTCATAAACGCACGACAAGACGGGTTGCAAAATGCTTTTACTACGCGCTCTATTTAGAGGGACGGGTCTTTCGGGAAAGTGCCAAAAATAGCAAGATTAATGCAAAACATCGGAAGCGAGCAAAATGCAGTAGCGAAGTCTTACTTCAAAGATGAAGGGATATATACCTCAGTTTTCCTGATAGGTTTACCTCGATTATGAGGCGATCATTTGCGGTTAACCTTTGATGATGATAATTATGGTAACCAAAAACGGTTATGATTCTTTTTGTCAAACTGGGCTAATTGACAATTTCAAGACAGTAATTTACCACAAGTCGTATATTGATTCACGTTCTCAAATTGACAAAATGCAAAATGGTCCATGACAAAAAGTACTATGAATACTGACATTTACTGATAACTTTTACGAAGAGCTATCACACGTAATTCTGCAAAATAGGACATCATTAGACGTTTTGCAAACCGTTATCTTCCTATCTTGATTGACGCCGTTCTGATGTATGCTTTTCCCGTGCACTGTTTTCCGCTTAACGCATTTTAGTGTTTCTTAGAACTGTACGTTTCCCTCACCACCTTGGTACAAACAAAGAACTGACACAAGTGACAGTAGAGACTTAAAAGAGTAATCTGGCGGTAAGAATACGTTTTACTGCCCTGTGAGAATTTTCCTGATGCAAAGGTGGCTTCCGTTCTATTAACTCTCTCAGCACTCCTACTGCGCCTGTACCTCTTATTTATCGTTTATTTTGAAGAGCGATTCACACAGCTTCATGTAATTGAAAGGCAAGTAATGACACCAAAATTTAGGCAGGAACATTTGAAAAAGGAAATTCAAAGCAAGCTGTCTGTCAAACTTAGAACGCTGCATGGCTAACAACACTGAAAAATTGGCACAAGGATGCTATTACACATTGGGATCGAGAAATGTTTTACATAGTAGGACAACCGTCAGAATGTAGCAACAATCAAGCGCTAGGTTCCCCGCATAAATGTGTCACAGGTTTCCAGGCAACCTAGGGTAATCAGTGGGCATGCATCAGTGACTATGTAGGAGGGCACTCCGAGACGAAGAATCGCTTTGCAAGAAGATAGATACATGATAACAACAAAAGAGATAATCACAGGTGAATGAGAAATAGAGTTCACATCACAGCCCATAGTATGGAGGGCCGACTGAATAGCGGCATTATGAGAGTCGGTTCTGTACTTCACGACCTTGTCCCTCCAGGCAAATTGGCTTTTGTGGTCGTTCACTATGTTGGCGTCCAGTACCACAGCAATGCAGTCACAGATCGCGATAACGTCAGATTTGATAGACGTGCTGGCCGTTAGTACTCGTAGCTCCTCGAAGTCGGCATTGCCCAGATTGTGCAGCCTTTTCGTCGGGTTCTTGGCCACGTGGTTGTACCGAGCGAAACGCACATCATAGTTGATCCAGCAGGATTGGGAAATATGAACGAGACTTCCTCGTTGACCGCTGTTGCCACGACAGTGAAGTGAGTGATCACTTCGGCCACCTCGTGAATTCTGGAACTTAGTCCGAGAAGGACCACATTTAAGCTGGATAGCTCGATTAAAGATCCTGAGGAAAATGAGGTCGGGATTCTTCAGCCAGCGATTGGAGAGTGGAGCGCGAGACACCCACTGAAAACTAAATTCGTCTGGAGAGAAGCGGCTTGTGGTCCGTTCAGAAGGGTAAAATGGACGGCCGTAGATCATCTTGTGAAACTTCTTCACCGCAAAGATGAGTGCCAAAGCTTCCTTCTCGACTTGGCCATAGTTCTCTGCATCTGTGAGAGTCCGTAAAACATGCATAATGGCTTCGGACCCATCGAGAAAGATGTAGGAGATCACGGCACTAACACCAAAGTTGGAGGTATCTGTCGCCAAAACGATAGGGAGACTGGGATCGAAGTGGGTTAGCAAAGGTTTGATCTTTTCAAAGAGCTCGTGCGCACTCCGGAGACCAGTGCCATTGTGTGTCCTTCCTGAGAAGTTGGTTCAGAGGTGCTCGGACGTCATGCAGCGAAGGCAAGAAAGAGCCGTAATGACTGACGAGACCCAGGAACGAGCGAAGCGATGAAACATCCTTCGGAGGTGGCATGTGCTGGATGGCACGAACGTTCTCAAGGTCTGGACGGCGGCCGGTAGCGTTGAAGACAAAAGCCGAGGTATTTGATGGACGACATGAAAAACGGACGCTTGTCTGCCCGAAGCTGAAACCCGTAATCTTGGACGCGTTGGAGAACGACCGCGATTCGTTCTCCAAAGTCGCCACGCGTGCACCCAGTAAGAACGACTTTGTAAGCAGCTCTACCAGACAGGCCGGATAGCATGGCATCCATGATCTGCTGGAAAATGGCTGGGGCGGTCTTGACACCGAATGGCAGTCTGGTGTACTGGTACAGACCGCGATGTGTGTTGATCGTCAGCAGACCAGGCCAGGCCAGTAGACGTAGCTCCTGGCGATCGCTTTCATACGTCCCGCACCAGGGTGTCCGGAATGAAACTGTCTGAGAACAGATTGGCGCAGCGAGGACGGAATGACGACGCGGTCAGCGAACATCAGACAGGAGTCGACGACTGAGAGGGATTCGCGTCGTTGATAGAGCTGGCGCAGTTCACCGGATGGTGGAGTTGATGGCCATCTGGTTTGGACGTATGTGATTGCTTGTTGCAGCACGCGGTCAGTTTTGGAAGCGAGTTTGACCTCAGATGCCGTAGTTGGAGTTGCACGGATGGCATCGAGAAGTGTTTGGCGTACATCGTTCTCGATGGATACAGCGGCGATCACTGTGTCTTCTTCAACAGGATGCTGGTTGCTGATGAGTCGCGAAAGGGCGTCAGCCTGGCCGAAATCCTCAGTTCGACGATAGCAGATGTCGAAGTCATAGTTGACGAGGATGGTGGCCCAGCGCTGCAGTCGGCTGGCAGAGTATACAGGTATGCCCTTCTTTGAACCGAAGATGGAAAGAAGTGGCTTGTGGTCCGTTAGAAGGGTAAAGTGGCGGCCGTAGATCATCTTGTGAAACTTTTTCACCGCGAAGATGAGTGCCAAAGCTTCCTTCTCAACTTGACCATAATTCTTCTCTGCCTCTGTAAGAGTGCGTGCAGCGTGCATAACAGCTTTCTCAGATCCGTCGGGGAAGACGTGAGAGATCACGGCGCCAACACCAAAGTTGGAGGCATCTGCCGCTACGACGATAGGGAGGCTGGGATCGAAGTGAGTCAGCAAAAGTTCTGATCCCAGCATGGACTTGATCTTGTCGAAGGCTCGTGCGCACTCCGGAGACCAGTGCCATTGTGTGTCCTTCCTGAGAAGTTGGTTCAGAGGTGCTCGGACGTCATGCAGTGAAGGCAAGAAAGAGCCGTAATGACTGACGAGACCCAGGAACGAACGAAGCGATGAAACATCCTTCGGAGGTGGCATGTGCTGAATGGCACGAACGTTCTCAAGGTCTGGACGGCGACCGGTAACGTTGAGAGACAATCACCGAGGTATTTGATTGGAAGAACATGGAAAACATGGGCACTTGTCCGCTCGAAGCCGAAACCCGTAGTCTTGGATGCGTTGGAGAACGGCCGCGATTCGTTCTCGTAGGTCGTCACGCGTTCGCCCAGAAATGATGATGTCGTCCAGGTAGGCAGCCGTGCCAGGCAGGCCGGATAGCATCGCATCCATGATCTGCTGGAAAATGGCTGGGGCGGTCTTGACACCGAATGGCAGTCTGGTGTACTGGTACAGACCGCGATGTGTGTTGATCGTCAGCAGACCACGGGATTGTGGGGCGACTTCGACCTGCAGGTATGCATCGGCCAGATCGAGCTTGGCGAAGCACGTTCCACCGTTAAGTATCGTGAACAGGTCTTCAGGGACGGGCAGTGGATGGCAGTTAGCTTCCAAAGCAGCATTGAGCCCGGTAGAGAAATCAGCGCAGATACGAACTGATCCATTGGCCTTCTTCACGACAACGATGGGGGCTGCCCAGGATGAGTAGGTGACAGGCGTCAACACTCCCAGATCCTCAAGGCGTTTGAGTTCCTGGTCGACAAGAGGTAAAGCAGCGTATGGTACGGGCGTTTTGGGCGAAAAACAGGTTGGGCCGCAGGTTTGAGGTGCAAAACCGCTTGGGCACGGGTGCAGCAGCCAAGACTTTCGTCGAACACCGACTTGAAGCGTTGAATGAGTTCATCCGCCATGCGTGGTGGCTTCGCTGAGGCGGACTGCAAGCGATTGCAAATGTCAGTGATCGGTAGTTCAGCCAGGCCGAGTTGTTCAAGCCAGTCGAGACCAAGTAGGTTGAGATTTGCATCGGAGAGATAACAGACTCCATCGTGGCCTTGTTCGTGATACTGACACGACAATGCAATTGCCCAGTTAATTGCATTGTGCCACCACAGGCATTGGTGGCGGAATGGGATGTCAGCTGGACTGGCGGGCGGCCGATTGATTTCCACAGTCGATTGGAGATGATTGTGATATCGGACGCAGTGTCAAGCTGGAGACGAGCTGGGTGCCCGTTGATCAGTACGGACACGAACTTCCTGCGTGAGGCGACGTCGACTTTGAAGGAAGCAAGTAAGCTGCTGGACCTGGCAATTGGTTTGGACGAGGTGGGCGTGGCCGCTTGTTGGTTGCGCGTTGACTGCCCGACGTGCGTGACTGACAGTAGCCGTCCTTGTGGCCCACCTTTTTGCAACGTTGACAGCGGTGTTGCTTGAAGGGGCAGTAACGCGTGTAGTGCCATGCGCCGCAATGCCAACAAGGAGAGGGCGGCGTCTTCCTGGGGTTTAGAGTTCACTGGGCGATTCGTTGGGAGGGTTGCTGCTGTTGTCGCTAAATGCGACTGTATCGACAAAAGTTGAGGATTGAGCAGGATTCTGGACTAAGGTAGAGTCGTGTTCCAGATTGAGCAGTCGACGGCCTTCGATAAGTGAGGTCCTGAAGGGTAACTGCCTCGTCTTATTGGATCCGATTGAGCAGTGTGCGGAGGTCAGCATCATTTGGAGACTGGAGGCCGCAGATAAAGATGAGGCACTTGAACTGATCCTCCGTGAGGGAGGATAGCTTGAACCGCTCGCATTCACGGTTCACGATGCCAGCATAGGTGACAAGGTCGTCAGAGTCTCGCTTGATCAGCTTGAGGCAGTGGTACCGCAAGTTGAATAGAGAAGACTGGTCACCGACTATCTGCGACAGAATATTGACCGTTTCGTTGAAGCTGGTGTCACGTGGGCTTGTGGTGGTCAAGAATGACTTGTTGAATAGCCTAAATAAATGCAGACCTACCTCATTAGGCTATCAGTGACAACAAAATAAACTAATGCAACAGATAGGTTACAGAGTTCAAACAAGTTATGCTAATGAAAGAATTCGACTCACAGAAAGTGTTCACAGGTATTCAAGATGACCACCACAATATTCTACATTACCAGTATTCGGGAAGTAGGGATATTGCAGAGTTACCGTGGACTACTGAAACGCGGTCAGAGCTGCGACGATATTCGTAGTGTGACGGAGCTAAAAAAAATTGGCGAAAGATCCGTGTAGTGTAGTCAGACGACTGCACAAAAGAGAGAAGAGCAGACCATTGTGTGCAGATGTATTGTATTGCAAAGCCACCTTAATCAATGTAAACAACATGCAAAAGCGTTTTTATACAAAAATGAAGCACCATTAGTTAGCAAAAATAAGAACTCTACAGACTCTTGGGTAAGATGAAGTTGGTGTACCGCTCGTGTTCCGCAGGGCCAAGTTTGCGGAGGAGAAGCCGGACTTTCCACGAATCATCTTGACTGGCAAATTCGATACGAAACAGGTCATCGTACCGACGGAACCAAGAATCGAACGTCACGTTCGCATGCGGGTCGTAAACGAACTCGGAGATACCGGTTGCCAAACTGTCAACTGATTGTTTACCATCAGGTTGTGAAGGTTGGGCCAGACTCGTATTGGGGCAATCATTGGGCAAGCATCTCCATGAGCTCCGTCTGCTGCTGCAACAGCAGCTTAACGTCAGCACCGTCCAACGTCATTGATTCAGAAATGGTATTCGTCGCCAACTGTTACGATCCCCTGATAGAGAAAGACAAGAACAAACACAAAGACCGCGAGCAGTATCTCTATCACGAACGAACGCAACGATATCGCAAAACTGCACGAAAATCAGAGCGCAAGTATCGGAACCCAACTCTCGCAACTTAGAACCCCCAACAAGTAAGGAAAAAGACGGTCTTCAAACGAGTTTATTTGCTGCTCAGCCCGAAATCGAAAACAGTTGTGCACAGCAGCTGTGTTTATAGGTTTTGAGCATCCCTGGGCCCAGAGCACTCAACGGGACATCATCATCATCATCATCATCATCATATCAGCCATGAGCCTGACCAAAGGTACTGTGGCTCGGGCTGCCGCCCACCTCAACAGTGACGTGGAATATCCTAGAAGAAAACGTTACTAAGAAGGTTGAAAATTAATAGAAGTCTAAGCAAAAGAACTAGAAATGGTATGGATGCAGGTACGCCATTGACTGCGACACGCCGCCATCTCGGATAGCGTCTCCAACCAGCGGTTTGAGTGATCACGAGGATCCCATCCAGGCAAGCGACACCTACCCACTTTACTCAGTGGAGCAGTCAGGGTTCTCATATTTCGTGACCACGTAGTCGCTTGACCGCCACGTGGTTTCACCCAACTGTTGGCGGTCTCAGTATATAATGCCCGGTATGGTAAACGCTCAGCTGGCATGCGGAGTACGTGACCTAACCATCGCAGGCTGTGCAACGTGAGTAGTTGACCGATCGATCGCGCATCCCGAGCGTTCCGGAATACGCGCCGGCGAACTGCCGTATTGCTCACGCGATCAGTCCACTTAATGTGGGCTAACTGGCGGAGACAACGATGGTCAAATACAGCAAGCTTGTTGATATCTTCCTTGCGAACAGGCCACGTCTCCGAACCATAGAGCAAAACAGAACGCACACAAGCATTATATACTCTTCCTTTCAGCGACAATCGAACGTCTTTCCGACGCCACAGATGGCGCAGGCTGGCAAAGGCAACTCGTGCCTTTGCTATCCTCGTTGATATCTCATCAGCAACATTACAAGCTGACGAGATAATGCTACCCAAGTATGTAAAACTGTCCACAGTCTCAAGCGGATTACCTGCAATAAAGAAAGTAGGAATGGAAATGCCCCAGTCTTGAAGTAACACTTTGCACTTTGAAGGTGCGAAGCGCATTCCATACAAACCAGCCCGGTCTCATTCACCTGCTTGTTCAGCATGGTCTGCATGTCTTCAGCAGAGGGGCTAAGTAAGACAATGTCGTCCGCGTACTCCAGATCGGTCAACCTAGCTCCAGGAAGAAGCTCAACACCAAGTCCACTGGACTCCTTAAGTGCACCCTCTAAAATGTCGTCCATGACAAAATTGAACAGGAAAGGGGAAATCGGACACCCTTGACGAACACCACTAGAAGTGATGAACTCCCGAGACAGCTGTCCATAAACCCTCAGCACGCGCATTGCAGAGTGAGCATACAGTGATCTCAACAGATTCACGTATTTCTCTGGTACTCCCTTGCGAAGAAGACAGTTCCAGAGAACGTTACGAGCAACTGAATCGAAAGCAGCCTTCAGATCCAAAAAGACCAAGACCGTCGGCTGCCTATAAGAGTGCCGTTGTTCCAAGATCCGTCGCAAGGTAAAAATGTGGTCAACGCACCCGCGACCGGATCGGAATCCTGCCTGTTCTTCACGTATCTGGCTTTCTCTGGGTTTAGTGAGCCGACGTAAAATGAGACCAGTGAGTAACTTGGAAGCAACAGATACCAAAGCTGATGCCTCTGTGGTTGTCACATAGACTTCGAGACCCCTTTTTGAAAACGGGAATTACTGTTGACAAGCACCAATCGCGAGGTACCTCTTCAGTCTCCCAAATCGTCTGGAGGAGTTTAGTCAGTTCTGATATTAACCTTTCCCCGCCATCCTTGAACAGAGAAGGAGGGATCAGGTCTGGTCCAGGAGCCTTGTTACGCTTCAATAATTTGAGCTCAAGGACCACTTCTGCTTCCGACGGAGGGCCGTCTGGAACGCAATAACTGACCATTCGGGTCCCGTCGTCCACATAATCTGGTTGAGGCCAGCTGAACTGTTCTTCGAAATGTTCGGCCCATCTATCAAGTCGACGCGATTGATTAGTGATAAGTGAACCATCTTTTTCACATATGGTCTCACTTACACCAAATCGACGGCCAGTACAACCACGGATCAGGGAAAAAAGCCTCCTACAATTTCCAGATGAAAAGGCCCTTTCCATCTCTTTCGACTGTTCGACCAAGTAGTGCTCACGGTCTTTGCGCAAGCTTTTAGTCAGCTTGCGTTTAAGTTCTCGACGGTCGTCATCATATTCAGAACCAGGTGGGATCGAGCGACGCTTGTTCATAAGGTTTATCGACGCGACGGAAATCCAGTTCTGTCGCAACTGAACAGCTCCTTCGGAACATACTCTCTTCACAGCATGATTTCATAGCTGGCAGCGATTTGTTCACCAAGGTGTACGTTAGGATCTCCTTCAACCCTGACTCGAACTGGGGCATACTTGTTCACCAACGCTTCTGGTTAACCGCTTCTTTGCACCTCTCATCGCCGAATACAATTTGTGACTTGCATTTACGAGCGCTGTGTCCTCTGGGTGAATGACAAAACAAAACGGGCACGCACAACAGCATGGTCCGAGTCCAGGTGGTTGCTCCAAAAGGCACGACAGTCCTTAACAGAGTGGCGCCACCTGTAACTGACTGCTATATGATCCAACTGCGTCCACGGCTGAGAAGCACACGGAGGTCTCCATGTAACACAGTGCTTCTTCCTGTGTTGGAATGCTGTGCTCGAAATATAGAGACCATGGGAGGCACACAGCTGCAGCAGTCGGTCACCATTGTCAGTGCGTTGTGCCCGGACACCAAACATACCGCCCAGCCGCTTCTCGTCCGGGGAAAGCCGACCAAGCTGGGCATTCAAATCGCCCGCTAGTATGATGATGTCTGAGTGTTTGGTTTGTTTCAGAAGGTCAACGAGGGCGTCATAGAACGCATCCTTGGTATCATCCGAACAGCTGTCTGTTGGAGCGTACGCCGATATAATGAATACACAACGTCTTTCTGATTTGCGTCGACAGACTTTTACCGATGTATTGAGTCTGACAGCGCACAAGCGACTGTTCACTGGGATCCAATCGAGCAAACATTGCTCTGCTCTGGAACTCAGTGCGATTCCCACCCCAGCTTGACCGCGAGATTCAGCTTCGGCGTCACCAGAAACCCTGAGAGAGAAGCGCTTGAATCGACAGTTATCTAGAGGTGAGCTCAAATGGATAACGGTGCTAGAATCGTAGACTCGCGTCTCCGACACGCAGCACACATCAAGCTCCAGACTTGAGAGAGTACTAGCCAGAGCAGCTTGCTGACCGACTTGTCGGAGAGTGCGGACATTGAAGGCGCCAATGTTTACCGGTTGTCTTGGCCTCAGAAAACAATTATCGCCCGAAGGCACATGGAAGGCGGAAGAAATGGGGGGTAAAACAGTAGGAAGGTCGTATTGGGTTAATAAGGTCACTGTCGGGAGAACGATAACTTCTGATACTTCCCGGTCGTTTATGCCGCGGAAGGGGGTTGACTTGAGGGACCCCACCCCGAGTCTCTGACTCAAAAGTCTGACCTGCGAGACAACAGGATACAGGGTTTTCTTGGGGGACCCCACCCGGAGCCAATGACTCAAAAGTCTGACTCACTTGGCAGTGAGGGGCTTGCCTAGCCCGAGGGCGCAGTGAATAAGACATTGATGTCTGATTCTGAGCACTGCTGCGCGCAGTGGATGTACTCAAAGCTACATCGGGCTTTTGGGTGATAGATGTTTTTCGACCGTATTGGATAATACGCCGGCGGTCACGGTCAACCGTTGGGCGATCGGAGTGCTCTTTGTTTGAGGGTACCTTTTCTAACCCCCTTCTTCCTGATACGGAAGACAGCAGTGCCGCAACTATAAAAATAGTTCTGCTGTATGCCCATAGGATCGTGCCTCACTACCTAAGCACTCCTACGCGGTCAGTAGTGCGACATACAATCCTATGAGTGTAACTGCTTTTCGTCTGGCTGCTCCCCTTTGGCCTGTCTGACAGGGTTGAACCTGGAAGGACCGGAGTCCTAGTCAGCATAGCCCGCCGGATCGAAACAGCACACAAGCCCGACCACCTCGTCAAGGTAGCAGTATAGGTCGGACTCAACGGACCAATGAGAAGCGAGCGCGAAGACTCAAATTTTGGAAATAATAATAGGTAGTCAAATTCCCAAAATTGAAAAATCTATTTTTCTGGGCAAGTAAAGCGAATTCTTAAGAAAAAGTGCTTTTTCCCCCAAGTGATTGGCTCCATCTGGAGTTGCTAAACGCCTATCCAGTCAAAGTTTGCATCGAGACTGCCCAGTTGGCCCTACGAGTATGTGGTTCATCGCTCCCTGAGCCTCTCCCTGATATTCCTCCCTGTTTACTGCATGAAGTGTTACTGAGTATGCTGCATCTGATGTCTAACTTCTCTGGGGACTTACCTGGGATCCAGTGCTCGCTGAACTACATCATTACACGCTATAGTAACTATTATCTGAAGCATCTGCTAAATTTGTTTTCATTAACGGTTGAGGTTTTTACTATCAGAGTTGTTTAGCTTACGTTCTATGCCGGCTTGATATATTTGCGTTACTGCATGCGCTGGCATTTTCTCGACAGCCAACTGTTGCGGTAAGTGAGGTCGTCGTCAAGGGAGAATGAGAACGAAGCGGTGACGTGCCAGCACATGACCTGACTCCAAGTGTATGCAGTCTTAGAGACTGCGATGAATGGAGCTACGCCATTCACAACTAACAGCTATGTGGTCTCTGAACTAAGAATTAATCCCAAAAAGGAGGGCGCCAAGTATAACACTGCAGCACAATATCTAAAACTGCTGTTGGCTAAAAATAGTCTGTGCTCGGTACATTGTTGCAGCAACCCTCCACCATTATCCGAGTGATGTAATGCCAACCCATACCTGCCGCTTAGATGAGATTCGGCATCTCGAATTCGCCCAGTCTGAATGCTCACATACCTGGCCGAATTGATCGTATTAGAACTCTGTAGATCAAAAGGGCAGCCACATCCGAGTGAAAGACGTCGTTTACACTGAGAAAAATTTTGAAGTTTGACGCTGTGAGCTGGTCTTAATAGAACCGGCCTAGTGGGCGGCACTGAGCGTACGGCAGACAGTTCATCTCCCGGCCGATACAAATGGTACACTCCTGCATAATAAATCCAGAAGGTTAGATCGCCGTGCGGGACATTTTGAGGGCCGACTTAACTGTCGTCTGCTTCTACTTTGTTACTGTCACGGACGTGCACTATCTCATCCTGGTCAGTACATTTGGAGCCGCCTGCCTGGCCAGGTTCGCAGTTTCCCAACTGGTGCGGTTGACTGATGACGTTTCTCCTTTACTTGGGGCCACTCTACAACAGTCCCCGTATTTAGGAAATGCAGAAGGGCGCACTCGTGGTAACCACAGGAGCTTAGGTCGGTTACAACCTGAAATTCGACATTTACTGTGCTCTGTCTGTTCACCTCAGCAAGGGAGGCAGCTACTAGAGAAGAACAAGCGGGATTTTGTTCTGGAAGGGATTCTGTAGATCACATTTTTACACTTCGTAAAATATCGGATCGACATCATTCGTATTCGCAACCCGTAATTACATGTCCTATCTACAAAGCTGCATTCAGTTCACTGGGGCAATGTGTACTTGTATAGTTGCTGTGACATAGGGATGTGCCAAATAAGTATGTTTACGCGTGGTTAATGCCCTATTCCCTTCCTTTATTTCTGGTTGGAAACTACGGTGAGTCATCTGACAGCTTCAGCACTAGATGCGGCGTACATCAATACTGTTCATTTTCGCTATTTCTGTTCAGTTTGGTCGTAAGTGGGATAACAGGTCTGTCTACGACATTCGCAGAATACCGGCATCGACCTCTCGATTGGTTAAAGTCTTATTGGCGTTGACTGTGCTGACTACTTTCAACAGTACAGATGTTTGAAAATATTTCGTGCAAATCATTTCAATATGCGCCTTGTAGCCTCAAAGTATAAACTAATCCTGGTTGACCGCGATAATCACTTTGATCGTACGTTAGCTAATTAAGTTCTGGAGATTGTCAACCGGTTTGAGTACTTAGAAAATTGCACCAGCAGTATCTGTAACATAATAAATGAAATGGAAACTCGTATCTTCAAGTCTAAGACGGTATCCGCTAGTCTGGAACGTTTCTGGCAAGAGAACAGTATATCTTTGTAGCCCAATGATCGCGTAAATAAAGCGACTGTGAGGACCGTGCTAATTTCCGGCTGCAAAGCCTGACCGCTAGGGAGTAGATGTCGTTATCCGTCTTCATATATTCAGCCTATCACCGTTTGTGTGTCGCTGCTCTCAACAACGCTTAGGCAGACATACATTTGTGGTATTTGGTAAGGATGGTCAAGAAAATTAGCTGACTCGGTTCCTGAGGATGCACAAACCTACATGGTTGAGTCATGTCCCAAAATGTACCAGCT
>LOND01002759.1:0-10437 GCA_014220965.1 Paragonimus kellicotti | reverse complement strand
CTGAGCTCCAATGTTTGTTATGCCCACGGGTCACCGGATTGTATGCACGTATGCTTGTTCACCAGGTTCAACGTGAGCTGAACTGTCAAAGCGTCCGATGACGGTCTGCATTTCAAACTTGCCTGATAATTCTGCTCCACTAGAGATTAGGTCAGTTTCTCAATTGCCAGTCAGTGGGAATGCTGTCTGATAGACTGAAAAATGAATGCAGTGGACAGGAACATGGTATGACTCCATACATATGTTCCTATTCTGCTACCTTGGTGTGGTGATCAGGTTTGTGCACTACATCGATTCGAGGGGCTGTTCTGACTAGTGCTCCAGTCCTTCCAGGTACAACTATGTCAAACAAATCAAATTGGAGCAGTCAGACAAGAAACAGTTGCACTCGCAGGATTGTATATCGCACTACTGACCGCGTAGGAGTGCTTAGGTAGTGAGGCACGATCCTATGGGCATACAGCAGAACTATTTTTATAGTTGCGGCACTGCTGTCTTCCGTATCAGGAAGAAAGGGATTAGAAAAGGTACCCTCAAACAAAGAGCACTCCGATCGTCCAACGGTTGACCGTGACCGCCGGCGTATTATCCAATACGGTCGAAAAACTTTCGGTATCACTCAAAAGCCTGACGTAGCTTCGGATACTTCTATTCTGCACATTAGTGATCAGAGCCAGACATCAATGTCTTATTCATCAATCTCTCCAGCTAGACAAGCCTCTCACTTCCAAATGGATCAGACTGTGTAGTCATTGACTCTTGATAGGTTCCTGCAAGAAAACTCTACTTCCCATTGTCTCGCGGTTCCGAGTTTTCGAGTCAGAAACTTGAGGTGGGGTCCCTCAAGTCAACTCCCCTCCGCAAACTAAACGACTTGAACGTATTGGAAGTTATTGTCGCCCTGGCAGATCAGTCCACAATTTTTCATCTTTTTCCTCCCCTGCTGCTAATTTATCTCCTCTCAAGCCAAGACAACGGTTGACGTTGCCACAGTTAGCGTCCGCACTCCGATAAAATAGGTCGGCATGCTTTTCGGGAGAGTACCATCTAAACTCTTGAACTATATGTGTGTTGTCTCCCAAACGCGTCTTTATGATCCTAACAGTGTCCTGAACTTGAATTTGCCCTTAGATACATATATGAGCCGACGGTTCTTTTTGAGGGAATCTAATGACGGTGAAGCCGAATCTTGCGGTCAGGCTGGGGGTGGAGGTTGCACTGAATTCTAAGGCAGGGCAGAACCTGCTTGATTGGATTCCATTGAATGATCGTCTATGTGCCGTCGGACTTGGTACTTCAGTCTTATTCTGTCCACGCGAACCAGAAAGATGCTGTTTATTTGTCATACCTGGATATGTTCCAACAAACAATGGTTCGAATGTTGTCTATAACGCTTTCTATGATGTCCTCATTCATCTTCTGAGACAAACTAAGCACTCAGACATCGTTGTGCTTGCTGGTGATATGAACGCACAACTCAGTTGTCTTACTCCAGACGAGAAGCGGTTGGATGATGTGTTCGGTGTCTTTGCACGACACACCGATAGTGGCGATCGACTGTTACAATTATGTGCGCCCCACGGACTCTATATCTCGAATTGTGCATTTCAGCACAAACGACTACAACTCACCCTGTGGAGACCAACCTGTTCAACTCAACCATGTACGCAAATTGATCATATCTCCCCGGCTATCGGTGGTGCCACTCTACTAAGGATTGTAGCTCATTTTGCACTAATCACGCTGTTTTTTGTGCCCGCTTGGTTTTATCGTTTAATCAGAGATAATCTACTTATAAACATAAAGTACTCAGGAGTTGCGTGGTGATGGTAAACGAAACGCCTATCAACGAGTGGTGACATTTAAACAGCCCGGCTCACAGCAGTAGAATGACCCAAACAAGGACTAGAAAAATATCAACAGCTATGCGAACCTCTTGTGAAGAGGTCTATTCCAAAAAGGCAATACAGATACGACAGAAATGGATTTCTACCGATTCAGGTGAACAAACGTTGTCTAATCCCCTCTGACTTGGAATACGACAAAGACCGCTCTGAGCTGAAACGCAAACTTATGAGAATTTTGCATAAAGGCTGTGAGGCTTATTTCTCCAAGCAAGCCAAAGACGTGGGAAAGGCATTTTTACCAAGGGATAAGCGGGTACTGTTCACACTGGTTCATGGTTGCACTGGGCGTCGACAAGTTTTTAATGGGACTTTATGTGAAAAAGATGGCTCACGAATTCACGACTTGTCGCGGTGTTTTGATAGATGGGTCGGGCGCTTCCAGGAGCGATTCAACTGGTCTAAGCCATCTAAGGTTGATGACAAATGAGTTTCTGCACAGAGTTTCTTGTTGAGGACGGCTTTAATAGCCAGGATTCCACCTAAAGAGTCTTGTGGTATGCAACATTGTTCTCACACCATTTTTAAGTATGTTTAGCCATCAGCATCTTACATCACAGCATGTGGCCACTAAAATGCAACTCTGCATGGCACCAGGACCATTGAACTTCATGTGCAGTTGATTGTGTTGTTATACACCTGAAAATCGTCTCCGCGTTACTGGACTTTGACGCGATTTCACAGGTTATGCATCTCGATGATCTCCTAGGCTAAACTGGGCAGCGTGATAATCATGTTAACAGAGTCGTTCATGCCAGCGGGGATCTGATCACTTAAGATTTCGTAGTACTCTCGACTGGAGATTAGAAGATAGCTTTAATCTTTTTCTTGCTCACTCACGCCACCCAATAGCTGTTTCTAGTAATCACATAGTTGTTTTTATTAGCCACCATTTCGTCCTTCCATTTTTCCTCTAGCTATTGCTTATTTCTCTCCTTCAAATATACTGCTGTCTTAGATGATGATACTGATGTTACATCCGAACAATGTGTGTATGTGTGTGTCATGTCTCGCTAATGGATATTCTTGTTTTCCTTCTCCATATCAGCAAAACATGCCACCAATCCCTGGCATCATCCCTTATTTGGGTCTGTTTTTTCAAGATTTAACGTTCCTAAACTACGCATTTCCTGATGGCGAAGACTCCAGTAATTCAAAGCACCTGCAGCCTGCTATAAATGAACGACCCAATCTTGCGTCGCCGTCGGGTAAATCGATCACGTTAGATCTGTCCTCCCCTTCTTCTTCCTGTTCTTCGTCTGCATCGAATCCATCTGCATCTGGCGATTTCTGCAGCAAGAATAAGATCGGCAACAAAAGACAGGTGGTCATCAGTAACCTGACCGCCCACGTTCCTCGTAGTCCTCGTTCTCGGTCGGCAGCTCGGGTCACATGTAAATCGCCCGTAAGTTCGTTCAGTTAGTCCGGTACAACGCCACCGGTTTATTTGTGCCAGTTAATCTAGTGAATCATTGCTTCGAGTCCGCAACTTGTATAAATCGTATCTGGTCCACTGTAGTGCTCAATCACCAGGTGTTTTCTTTTCAGTCTTTTAAAACCTATGAAGCCATTCAGTGTTCACACATTGATTTGTCACATTTGTGTTTCTTTGCGATCTACGTTGTATCTCATGAGCTATGTTTTGAGTGTCGTTTCATTACGGTCTCAATAATCTGGATTATTGAATCCTGAACATTTTCCGCTTATCCTCATCTCAGTTTACCGTACGCTTTATCATCTTTCTTTGTTTTTCCAAATCGACGTTCTCATTCCTATCCCTTGTTCCGTATTCATTGCATGAATAAAAAATCGGACAAGTGTATCTGAACCCTATTTAATACAATCTACTATAAAGCTATGTATATGCTCAAAGACAAACGCAATGACTGAGCTTGCATGAACAGTTCAGCTTATCAGCACCAACTTGAAAGTCAATTAGTATCAATTTTATCTCGTCGAAAACCAAAGAATTCAAAGAATTGGAACATCCTCTACCATGCTCTTCCTGTTGAATGACTCATTATCGCTCCATTATGTTCTCAGACAGCTCTAGACAATTTGGGGATCATGTTTATTTTTTGTACACAATCAAACGTTGACCAGTACACATACACTGACCGGTTTAGCGTTACCCTTTTTTCTTGGCAACCTGAGACTTACTGCTGCGTTAACTTTTCCTCAACTTAATCATCACTGACATGTTTAATCACAGTTTTTCAATTTTGACAAACTTTTCGAGTGACGACACTTCGAATTAAATCATCAAGTTGCGATTTTGTTTCTGTTGAGCTCATTTATAGTGGTGCCACCCAAAATAAATCGGTATTCAGCTACAGATTTCTCTTTCCATTTTGCCAGTTATCGTCTGTTTCAACATTTGGCCATTGTTTTTTGTCCATGGCCACAAGTCTTAATTCGTTATTCTCATTTTCAATAGCTTCCTTATTTATTTACCCAGCATTAATTATTCAGTAGGCTTACATGAGCATTATACTTCAAGTTAACAAATCGCCTTACGCTCCTCGGGAATTGAATATTCAACACTTACTTCTGCGTTAGTATTTTCCCATCAGATATAAGCACGCATGTCAGTACCCAGGTGTTTGACAAGCCTATCTGCTTTTGTGCAATGGTGACAACAGTTGTTTGGACGCCAAAACAGGGCAAACGGCCAATTTGTGTCCATTGGGGTGAGAACTTGGCTGTGGATTGCTTTAGGTTAGAAACGGTGATATATGACTGATAACGATGGACGCAGCCGAAATGACAGTCAGTTGCTGACACTATCCTCGTGGGCTAAAATACTAGTGATCAGAGTCTACAGACGGTAGTTATGAGATGAACTACGATCAGTAGGCTAACCCACACAGGGCACACTTGTAGGTAGAATCTCTTCTCTTGTTAGAACTTATCAGCTATGTAGGCCAAAATCTGATAGGTTTTGATCGCATGTTTCTTTTAATAGAATTTGATGTGACAGTCACTGCGTCTTCTCTCCAAACTTTCGAGTAGTATGAACGCTATTCATAAACAGTTAGAGTTAAAAGTTTAGATGTGCTGATTTGATCCTACTTAGTGGCACAGTTGTCAACACCGTCGCCTACTGAGCCACCCAATCGAGAGGAAGTCAGAACAGAAGTCTGAGCTGCACTAAGCAATCTCAATTTATTGGAAAAACAGCACTCTTTTATAGAGGAACAACAGTATTTACGATTGCTATTAAGCGACAGGTGTTCTCGCGTTTTGATTGACCAGTTTCATCGAAGTTTGAGACGAACTGGTTAGAACGCTTGCTAACATCGCACTGGTTGGGCGGAAACGGTTAATTCTTTTCTCTCGAAAAACCTGAACCTCGCGGTCATTACTAGTGCAGTCTGGTCCTGACATGGACCCTGTCTATCCAATTATGGGATCGTTGGCAGGCAACATCACTTACAGTCACGCTGACAGAGTGTCCTTTTTCCCAAGCCTTTTTTTGGGTTTCAATTAGCTGTTTATTTGCTTTTTTTTACTTCTGCCCCCCATGTACTGGATCCCGGTTCATTTATCATCGAAAGCCAACGAAAATCTCATCAGACCTACAGCCAGGAACGTTAATCAACTTTGAAAAGCACATGCGTGAGGCCGAGTTTCTCAAAGATTTGTACATTCTTCAGTATTCAGCGGAGTCGTATCGACTACACTCGGACGTTTTGTATGCACGCTGGTTCGATGCCTTTCCTGCACTAACGGAGGAAGAAGCGTGAGTTTCCGATTCATCCCGAGCGCGGACTATATACAGTCTATTTAATTTCGTTGGTAACATTGAACTCCCTGTTTGTGAAATGCGTACATCTGTTTTAATCGTTTTACAGTGTCATCATCTGGATTCATGTGGTTAAGTCAATTTTTGCTTTAACACATCAAAGTAACATTTGCTTCTGTGTGACTTTTCAGATCACATGCTTATTATCCGGTGCCAACGTGCTTAGTATGAAAGGTAATCTTGTGGCCGTAAGCGAAATAATTGATGACGTCCTAATGTCTGAATTCAAATTTTCATCCAACGTACATGCTTTGAAGTTACTGCCAAATGGACTCGAATAGTCTCGAGGTGTCCTCAGAAGTTTCCAGTATAATTTATGCGAGTGGTTTTAACATGGATTTTCACATTTCGTCTGACCGGACTGATGTAGACGTGACCAGTATCCTAAACATATTACTGCGTTATCGACGACTAATTAGTATTTACGGTGCTCATTAGTTGGTACGGTCAGACTTCTTAGAAAGCGTCACTCCACTGCGAGCTCCACTCTCATGGTCTACACACCGGTAAAACGTATGCATGCCAACCCCACTAATATCACCATTGGGTATATATTTGTGTAGAATACCAACGCATCAAACAAGAACTTTTTGTACACCAGGTTGTCTATCAAAAATGAGTCGCCATACCCTCCGAATATACATTTTTGTGTCAGTACCGCCCACATACGCTATGCATGCGAACACAGGATACCTCCCGCTCCAAAATCCGTGACCCAAACGGGAAACACCAATAAGAAGGAAAATGACCGATCGCCAAGAGTGTTCCCAACGTTTATTCAAAATGACATGGTTGGCCCGTCTTGCATACAAGATATCTCATCCCACGTGTGGTCCCACTTTCCGATGTGTGCATCATCCATGTTCAGCTAGGTCATAGCTTGTCAATGTCTGTTTCGGTGAACCTTTCGCTTTGTACACTGGCATAATTTAAATTTTTTTAATACTGTTGGTATTTTCGGTGCCACCAAGAGTGGAATTTAGATAAAGCTGTACTCGCTGTTGGTAAGAAGGCTGTATGTTCATGATTAACACTTATTGAGAAGCATGACCGTTTTAAATGTTCCCGTAGAAGTGGTCGACGTAAAGTAACCAACACTGATTCATTTCGTGCTGTGAATGAACTTGATGACTTTTTGGCATTCTTAAGCACATTACGACAACATTTCATAACATAGATATTCTATTGAGGCATCCTATACATGGTTCTCTTCCGATGGACATCATCATCATAACAGCCATGAGCCTGACCAAAAGGTACTGTGGCTCGGGCTGCCGCTCACCTCAACAGTGACGTGGAATATCCTAGAAGAAAACGTTACTAAGAAGGTTGAAAATAATAATAAAAGAACTAGAAATGGTATGGATGCAGGTACGCCATTGACTGCGACACGCCGCCATCTCGGATAGCGTCTCTAACCAGCGGTTTGAGTGATCACGAGGACCCCATCCAGGCAGGCGACACCTACCCACTTTACTCAGTGGAGCAGTCAGGGTTCTCATATTTCGTAGGAGTGGATTGGACGATAAGACACTGTGCATAGTGCAGTATTATGTAGACTCGCGTCACCTGGATAGACAAGTCGCGATCCACTCTGTCATCATGACTGGAGATTGCGTGGAGATACAAGCGGTCAGGCCTTTGCGGTTCAGTTCAAAGTTACATCAGTTGCAGAGTGCAACCATGATCAAATAGTTTGGTCCTGTCTGGGATGAGTCACTTTATCATGCCATTCTGATTGGATGATTCTTATCCATGTTCCCTGTTTAAGGTATAAATTCAGGAAGAGCAGGAGATCAACTGAATGTTCACATTGGGCGTGCTGGTCTAGTGTTTGCAGTTGTGTCCGTGTGATGAGAACGTACATGAGGTATCACTTTTGGACAGTCATTATGTGTACTTTAACGGATTCTGCGTCCCCGTTAGGTAATCTAACCTGTCAGAACATACAGCCCACATTCACTGATCTGTTTGTGCGGTTTGATGATGACACGTCTGCTGCATCATCAAACATTCAGTCACGTGTACCCAGCTGTGTACATTTTGCAAACGGTTGGTCCCAGTGACCACCAGCGAAGTGGTGGACAGCTGTTTCGACCTAGTTGGAATCTCATCAGCACCACACACGTCAGAGAATCGAACCCACCATCCGTGAATACTCATCAGATCGCAGTCCAAACACTTGTCCACTAGACTACAGAATCAAACTCATCGAGGTTGCATGACGGTGAATTACTTCATTCAGCTGTTACACCTCGTTTCACTCATGGCCTGAAATCGTTCTGCGCTTTTGTGGGTGGCCTGCAAACCAGCAAACATTTACCACGGTCCTAGATGGAGTTGATGGAGGTTTTTGCTAACAGTTTGTTTCTACTTGTAGGAAAGTACTAGCCGTGGTGACATCGATTGTAGTTAAAATGCCGATTACTGTCTCCTCTCGAGGCGATCGCGTACTCATCATCATCATAGACAGCAATACATCAGTGGTTCACACTGATGCTTGACTGCCACACAACCACGAAGAAGAACAAAGGAAAAAAAAAACTTATATAGGAAGAAAGAAGAAAACAGAGGAGGGGAGGGGAAGTGGACCTAACTACTAAAAATAGCTACGTCTATATTCAAACACAACATCAAGGCGCCTACACCTTGCAAACAAACAACCGAGCTGTAAGTGCTCATGCCGTCATTACGTATTCGATCCCTTCGGACTCTTCCCGTACATATTCGTTTATCCCGCTTCTTGCGGTAGGTTCGCGGTGTATCACTCCGACTTACCCGCCCCAGTCAATGGGTAATGTTTAATCTATGTCGTCTAACTCGCCGAACGCAATAGAATTGTTTCGAGTCAAATGGACTAGTGAAAACTGTACACAATTTGGATTGAGATGTGACGTATACACGAACTGCCGGTATTCATCAAAGGCCACCTGAACGATGGTTATCGAGGCGGATGGAACAACGAATTACGTTGTCCACTCTGTTTGGATGGGTGATTTCACGTGTTTTCACTACTATGGTCGGCTGACCCAGCCGTGTTCCGATTGAACGAGATTTACGATCGTTGGACACTCAATCGCGGCGCACAATGCGTAGTCCAAAGGGCAGATCCTGTGAGCCAGACATAAACTAAACGCGGCGTTGTTCGCACGTGTTTTTCTGACGACTCTCATTATTGACTCAGCTATGCGTGCGCTTTTCATATGAATAGGATGACATTCGAGTCGTGTCATTCCGCCAGTGTTCATCCACAAAATCACAGCAGTTCTGAGCTGGAACAATACATTCCAAGTATAAATTCAGGTCTAATTTGTGCACGTTGAGCACTGCGAATCTCCATGTCTGTTTTTTCTTCCAAGAATGTACGTGATGAGTGCTTAAAGCGGATTAGCGTTCTGCAGGTGTTTATTTTTAGAAGAGACCCTCTGCGAAAAATCTTGGTTCGAGCTGGTTTGCAGGATCACAGTGTTCAAACGCGGCAAGTGTTTTTACTGACCGAGGTACGAGTCCACGCCGAGACCCCAGAAGTATCATATTTGTACTCAGTTATCCATCTACACCACCGTATCATATACGTCTCACCTAACGATCCGTATGAATGACTCTCTCAACTAGCCGAAGCCCAAATTTTTCGCAATCAAGTCTGTTCTGAGTCATCAGTTCTTCCAAACTAGTTCATTTTTGCCTAGTTTCGAGTGAGTTTTGAGATTCGAACCAGTACATTTTTTCAAATTTTCTCCTGCACAGCCGTCAGTTGTCGTTGGAAATCGAACCAGAACTGGATTCATCGTCGAGTGTTTGGTAAGATTGTTCTATGCATTGATTGAAATTACGTGGATGTTAGATGTTTATCGGATCTGGATCTATCTATCACTCGTCTACATCATACGCATACTTTGTGCCATTCTCTGTGATAGTTCACAGCTAGTTGTCGTTTAGTACCGAACCATTGAATTGACGCCACATCAAAGGTATACTTTTGCGCCCGATCAGGTGAGTTGAGTTGTAGGTCATTTTCTCATCCTACGGCTACAGGAGCGTATCGTGTCGAATGCTGACATGAGTTGACAAGTTACGAGTAAAGACAACTCAAGATACGGGATCACTTATTTTTAAACAGTTTTCGATCCCTTGTACTTAAACTAGTTACCGTGCTGTCTTGCAATCGGAGACATGAGACACAAAGAAGGACGCGGATAAAAAGCAATCGCTCACATCAGAGTGAGACCGTCTATAAAAACCTCGACACTGTCTCGACTTAACGTTTTCCGGGATCGCTCTGAGTTGCGATCAAAAGAATTCATGAGTTTGGAAGGCTTACCGAACGTTTATGTCGTGTTCAAAGAAGCACAGGCAACAGTTTTTGTGTGTCATGGACTCTAAAATGTTGTGCTCTACGTCTGCGTCACTAGGCTGAGGTGATTTAAACCAATGACGTTAACGTCCTTCGAATGTTGCCCTGGTTACCTCGATCACCATCTCCTAGTCTTTTTGCACCTATCTGCATTCGGTTAGGTCGTATGAAAACCGTAACACTCCAAGTCTGTTCAGGCTGGAACATACACTCACCGACAACAGAATGGTAGAGATTAGTGTTAACGCAAAAGGGGCCGTGGATACCGGAACCTGCGCTTTTCAGGATAACCAGCTCGATGTTTCGGAACTCGACATTTTCACTAGAGGATTGTGTATATTCATAATAACATGCAATCGAAAACAACCATCATT
>LOND01002758.1:47255-61245 GCA_014220965.1 Paragonimus kellicotti | reverse complement strand
CACAGAATGTCCTTTTTGACCGCCGATATCTCCAAAGTATCATAGGCATGTGGTGGGAGCGCACAGTTACAAATGACGAAGTTTAACGACGCGTCTCCGGAACGGACACGTTCTATCTATCTCTGGGCATAATTATTGTGTCTCACAGGCTTAGTTGATTTAGCCACGTTTCACGGAAACTAATCCAAGGCTTGGCAAACGGTGTCTCGTTTACGAGTAGTGGGTTAGGCTGAAAATGGCAACACAGTGACCAACGTATGACTGGTGATTGCGGTGTGAAATCACTGACCTTAAAGCCAACTTCAGTAAGACGTTCCGGGCTACCTGGCTAGGCGTCAGACAGCAATCCGTACCTCTGGCTGAGGACACCATCTGATACGATGCAGAATAGAAGGCAGTGGCGGTAGCACTGTGAATCCCTGTGTACAACATTTTAATGTTCTCTGTCTCTCAGTCCATCAACACTGCGGTTACCAACAGGTTGGTATATTCTCGGTGATTCACGCAGTTTGACTGAATGGATTGCCAACTTACGAAAAACCTTACCGCAGTCGATGATCGGTAACATTTTCGATTCGGGCGCCAGTAAAATTTGTAAGAGGGCTTTTCGCAAGATAGGTTTGGGGAACTTTGACCATTTTCTAGTTAACTCCTGAAGTCACGCTATCATTTATGGTTGTCATACGTCTTCATTGCGTCGGGTCGAGGGTCATTTTGTGGACCCTGCATACCTACGGTTTCTCATAACCTCTTTCGTCAGAACCACGATGACGGTGGTCAAAGTTCACGAATGTACGCGTAGAGTTATTACTTCTTTTCGCATCCTTTAGTAATCCTAGCAGATCGTGTTCTTGAGCAATCAAGCAGTTCGCCGATGAAGCCCTGTCAACATTACCCTCAACTTTTCTAAAGCAGTGTTATTTAGAGCCAAAGAAACATACGGTTACCTCAGAGCATTTAATCCTAGAATCACCTCATGCATCTCGGGCGTAAGAAAATAGTTGACTACGTCGTTTTATCATTTTGCTTTACCTGCAGATTGCTTTCGTCCATCTTTCCCAAACGGGTTATCAGCTACTGACATTAGTTACTGACATTCTTCCGAAACATGTGGGCGCGTGTGTTTTTCAAAAAACAAGGCTGTCCACGAAAACGCAATTCGGCTGCTTCCTTTGGTAACATCCTCATTTCTCTCACCGGAATATGACATGAGATGCAGGTGAATGTATCGTCCTGTAAGTCACTTGTAGGGTATACAGTGGACTGGACTCTGCTTTGTGACTCATTTTACCGCAGTCTATGCAAATTTATTCGGTGCTTGTATAAACGCTTCTGATGATTACTCTTATCATACGCATAGTAAACAACTCTGGAACCGGTTTGTGGATCAGAGATGGAATTTAGTCCACAATAGGAGCTGGTTTACAGACTTTGTCAGGAGAGATTCTGCCATAGCAAAGTAAAATTCTTAACCTATTGGTTCAAACTAATTAGTATGATGTGAGATTTTTGGTGGAGTTTCTATGATTAGAGGGTAGATGGTCCATTGTTTCCCATCGGTAGTTTGTGTTAAGGAGATAGGAGAACTAATCGATCCTCCACAGTCTTTATTAATTTATCACCAAATTTATGAGTAGCTCGCCCCTGTAACTGTAAGTTCATGTATTGACAGGACATAATTGGCTTAATCATCAGCGCATTTAATTTCGCCGTCGACTCAACAGTAGCAAACTCACAATAACACGAATCAGTTTTTAGCGAACAGCTACGGGTTGAATGGTCGGTCGGTGTGATGGGAAAGGTCAGGTCCAGGTTCATAAACAATTGCTCCTTACCCTATAGGACCAGCTTCAGTCGATTAATTGCAGCCGCCTTGACAAACCGCGATACTCTTGAATTAGAATTACGTAACATTATGTTGAATGCACAGGCTGAGTCGATAACGTGACCAGTGATCAGGACGGGTCTAGTGAATGCGGAGGCTGGTCGTTCGCGTGCTTCAACAACATTCGCGTTCTCCGGTAACCCATACTTCTGTATCTAGTTAGGTAAATGTTGCTTCACTCTGGAAGTCAATTATTTCGCGGTTCTGCCTAAGTAATTTTCTTTGCAGCTACACATAAACTGTTAAACACAATGTTAAGTGTGCCGATAGGCTAATCTCCATTGATTGAAGCACAGACAGCCTCTGAGTTCAAGTTAATACACACAGTTCGGTTATGCTGAATGTTCGGTTAATCGAATTTATCAGCCTTTGTACAGCAAAACAACTTTCTCCCGTAACGAAAGAGAGAAGTCAGAAACAGTTTTTTGCACAATGTATCTCTCGAGCACATTTCGCTGCATCTCATCAGGTACATACTGCAGTCTATGGGTTTATATAGCAAAGTTCAACAGACATTGTTAGCAAGCTGAGTTCCAAAATTAACTTTACCATTGAGAACATGCATGATAAAGCCATGGAGTTTTTGGCTATTCTCATGAAGCGCTTGAACAACGACTGCGTACTGCGATCAGTCTGTGGAAAACATTTGAACTGGACAGTACCTGAACTTTCACAGTTTTGTGCCGATCCAGTACAAGCGGGGTCTGGTGAGAACCTTGTTCTATCGCGCAAGAAGAATCTGTTCAAGAGAAACACCGACCAAAGAGGTTTCATTATCCAGAACTACGCCTAGAGAAAATGACTATCCAGTGACATTTATGCGAATACTCAGCAAACGAAACCTGGCTACCACGATGGCTTCAACAGCTCGCAAACTAAATGTCTACATTCGTTTGCCATACAGAGATGATGACATTGCCACTCTGTTGAAAACCTGTCACACAACGGCCATGGGGCGCATGCAGCACGCAGCCCAACTGGTCATGCTGTTCACTGCCACCCGACTCACAACACCACCACTGAAAACACTGCTATCATTTAATGCCTAATCCTACATCATTCGTCAATTATCGTGTGAGTTCCAGGCCACTTACACAGGCAGAACGGAGCGGTAGTTACACAATCGGGTCAACGAACACATTCCAGTTTGGGTCCGCAAAACGGTAATGTATACTACAGTGAGTCGCTGCGTACCATCCACGTTCACATACACTGTCCGAACATGAGCTATGCGCAATTACAGGCTTAACCGAATTCGTCTCATGTGGAAGATGTATCGGTATGCCAACAACAGTCAGATAGTTACTCCCAAGTGGTTTATAGGAAGTAATAGTGCGAAAAATGATTTGCGATGAGGTGCTACTCAATGACGAATGTAGTGTCCCTACCAGTGAGCCTGTACCTGAATGGTCCCAGCTGAACTCGGTTTGCAGTTCGAATTTAAAGTGAAAACACAACATTCTGGAATAACCACTTGCAAAGAGGTACCGAGATCCGTTATCACAGAAATTGCGCAACACAACTTTTCCAGCTTTATTTTTAAAATCGTGACTACTGTTGATATTTTAGTAACACCGCGTGATAATGAAATTATTTTGAATTTTCCGCAACGATTTACTGACATTGAACATGTCTGTTAGTTTTAACAAAAACCACGATGAATAGCTTTGTAGTTACTACATGACCAAGACCTGTGCGAGGTACCCTTAGGTCAGGCATTGGTTAGGAAACCAATATCGTGAGAATTACCAGCACAAGTTCATCTGATGTGAACTTGGAAAACACAGCTCCCTTTGTTTGCTTCCCGAAGACGTCAAGAAGACACATTGTGAGATACGCGCATTACGTTCCTTTTTGTCGGTCAGTTACATGAAACATTCAGTTATATAGGGTTAGGGCATGGCAGAAAAACATTGGAGCGAACGAACGTCTCACGGGTGCTTGTCAGGATGGGATAAACGGTTTTAGTAACACGATCATTAGATTGACCGCATCAGCACTCTATGCCTACAGACAGCCGATATGTAACACCAGACTGACAACGCTTTTGAAAACGGCAACTTGAGAGCTGTGATTACGTAATAAGACTATGAACAAAGTGGCCAGGTCAACAACATCAACTGTTACAATCAAGTGTTTCGCGATCTAAAACGACGGATTTCTGTCCTACTTTTAGTGTGCCGACTCACGTTGAGCCATTGCATGCATTAGCCACTTGGAATGTGCTCCGCCTTCCTCTATCACAAGTTCCGGTCCATTCAGCCAATGTTTGTGTCATCGCAACTGCAGACGAACTGATGGATAAAACGATAGGCGGAGTTTTTCCAGAAAGAACGAACGAGGTAATGGAGATTAAGTCTTCGAATAGAACGTAACAAACGCAATTCCGCTGCGGGATAAGTGAGATCAACAGCACATTTAAGCTTTCAACTTGCGTCGTTAGTGTTGCCGTCTCCCGTGATGGAGACCTGCTTCTTTGGCACCGATTGTGATTGGCCACTCACTCACTATAATAACTTTCAACAAATCTGACCGGAGTCTCATTCGCACATAGAACATTCCTCAGAAGCCCCTATTCAAATTACAGACAGTAGATCGTGCATTGTTTTCTTGCTCGATGAAAGAGCGGTCGCACTAATGCAGGCTTGTGAGCCACGGAAGCAAATGAATAGAATCGTATGTACTGCCTTTCCCATGTAGATTTCCGCTAAACAGATCGGCTAATTGTGCTATCTAAACACACGAAAACAAGGACATCCAAAAAGGTAGTGAGCCACCGAACTCTTCTTCACAAATGACAATGAGTCGGCTTAGACTGATATGAAATATATTTTCAAGTAAAACAAGAAAAGAACAGTAGAATGTTGGAAACCAGAAAGATTGATATAAGCAACTCCAAATACTCTTGTTTAGGATGGTTCATAACAATTATCACGTGGATAAAACAGCGTTGTCAATCGTTCGTGCATTGGTCTTGATTGTGATATGTTTAGAGTGACATGTGTTGAGTTCGCACTGGCTTGTGAGGTGCTTGAGCGCATGAGGCATACGGCGGTATAATTTCGGACACATATTGATCTGAAGCTAAACCGGTTTTGTTTTTCTTTATTCACTGAACAACTTATGAATTAATCATTGTCCCATCCGCTTTCTAAAGTTTGAAATGCAGAGAGCCAATATACTTCTTATTAATGTTTGTTACATTGATTTTAGAATACTGAAACGATATTCAGATTTGCACCCTCAAACTGTTTGCTGCTATGTGGATTTGATGTCATTGAGGTCCAGTAAAACGCTGAAGATTATTTAAGTATCTGGGACGTTGAATTCACACTATCGTAATTGATTCAGTCGACATAATCTCAACTGCACTAGCTCGTGAAGACAAGTACCTCAAACTCATTACTACAGTGTGATCAATAAATGGGCAGTGATCTCATCCTCTCTATTCGGAATGGTCCGTCGGAGTACATACTCAGAAGCAAACCAGTTAACCAATTTCAAAAGTTGTTTGGAATTTTGATAGAATCTATTCAACTACTACCTCTGGGATTATCGTTACCTATATACATTTCACTTACTATAAAGGCATAATCACACCTTGCAATTCTCCCAATTCGTTACAACAAAATGTCCTTCACGCCAAACAGTATTATTTCTTAAAGCTCAGTTGGTATCAACAAAGAATTGGGGATAGAATTTGTCATTAGGTCCACAGTTGAAAGCATTATTGCACATGGCTCATGTAACATAAAATGGGTCTCAGTCATAATCGCAAAGGAATTTCCTCAAAACGTTTTAAAAGCAATGAGATTTCAGTTAAATCCCTGATATTGTACGAATTTGCTCTCATTTTTGGTGAATTTCAGTACACTCGTGTACATGCTTCAGAGACCCCTGTTTATGGTCCGTATGTCAACTTGCAGCTTATCGAAATCAATGTGTAATAACAAGTTCCATGGCCGATGTGGTGAACAGCAAACATCAGCCGAGTGTTTGTCTTGAGACTGCCCAGATTGCCGTGTGACAAATCTGTCACCGTCTCCTGTGACCGATTTGCGTCTGTCCCGTTGTTAAAGTTACACAACGGGTTATCTTTCCTGGTAATGTGAGGGAATGACATTGAGCAGTGGTCTTGCGCAAGGCAGAACCAGATCGTGGGCATCCAGCGAAGCTGTGACCAAGCCTTCGTAACCGGCATGTCCCAGCAAGCACCAGGACAATAGAATTTGGGTTGGTAAAACCTTACGTGTGTTGGCAACTACTGCTTGCATCTGAGAGCATCCACACCGAGAATTCAACAAAAATCAGTTATCCAGAATAGGAGGGCTTGAAATGAAGCCAGTTCAATACGACAGAAGAGTCTCATCATTCTCAACACTAATGAATCTATTAAGTATGATGGCAAAAGTCTTCCAGACGGTGTGATTGCTTGTAGGTTTACGGAAGCTTCTTCGTGTCTGTTCTACAAAAACGACACGACCCCACGATTAAGGGATGGGCCTATAATATTGTCAACTTCACATATCAAATTAACTCACACATGCAATGGAGCAGACCCAAGTTTATCAGACAGCCGTGGTCAACCGAAATCCGTACACACGTCCAACACTAGTTGAACGAAGAGGAACACTGTAAGTGTGTAGCCTGACTGTAATCGAGACAATTGGGCGATTCCTATCAACTCATCCCACCCCACCAGCTTTTTGAATAGTGTCCCACGCATGAAGACGACAATATTAAGTTGCTGAGAGTAACCGCCGACAAAGCTGTTGAATCAGCTTGGTCCTTGTCTCGTTCGTCCGAATAACTTGTCATCACTAGACTCGGCTGGACTCAAACCGATGAAATTTTATAACTATGTCTGCTCATATTGAACTTACCTCACCGTTACCAATATCAATCCGCTCAGCTTTATTCTGAACAGCCGATCATCAATAGAAACGTATTGAAGGCAGTCATCGTTTAAGTCTCACCCTGTCTTTTCCAGCACTACCGCAGCTGGTCATAATATTATTCTAGCACTGCAGTAGGCGATAAAAATAACATTGAGATTTATAAGAAACCAGGCTAGCCTAACATTACCTGTAGAATACGAAGATTGACAACCACTCTCTCCCGGATTTCTCCATCATTTCAGGACAACATGCAGTCTAGTAAAAGCCTCCGAAATCTAAATTAAAAAACCAGACAGCCCCCTAATCTATTGGTTGTACCACTACAATACATTCCGCTGATAAAATTCTCAGCAGTACATCAAACAGCTCTATGTTGAAGGAATACATTGCGTATAACCTATGAACCATTGTGTTTAGTTTTCCGAAGTACCATCTCCTGATTTAATTTAACCAAACAATTCTGAAGTACAGAAGTAGTTATCCGAATATTCTGTGGCTGACATTAAAAGTATGGACGTTGATTCATGTTTATTCCATGGAAAGAACGTGGTCATTTATGGCGAAACGTAATTAGTGGCTAAGGTGTAACGCCACTCAAACTGAAGAACAATAAACGTGCGGACCGTTCTTTTTATGTCGTCCGCACCACACTGTTTTGTTTTGTCAGATTAATATTGCCATTCCCAGATAATAAATGTAATTCAGTTTGTTTCTGGTCAAGAGATTAGAGCAACGAATTCCGTACCGACAAGAAGATCTTGTGTAGTCTTTTCAAACAGTATTGCATTCAACCATCTTTCATACTGTTGGTTAAAGACTAGCTTTCGAATAGCACCTAGTTTAAACGCTCTGGTTGTGAAAACTCTTCTCCACCGCTCATGAATGTCGGTGTTCTTCAAGGCCCTACGCCCATTCCTAATGATTCATTTTTGTTAGTGTGCAGATGTGATTGTCTTGGCCTCCAACATTCGAGATTATTCTCCTCTCTCACTCCACCGAATGATCTGGTGTGTCTAACGCATGCTTGTTGTTGCTCACTAAGCCCAAATAGGTTGATATCTCACATTCTCTTTTTAACAAACAACTTATCAGAAGCTTGTTGATAATTGTTCCCAACTAAAAGTCGAAAACAAGATTCTCCCAAGATCCCAATCTGCTAAGTATTTATGGCGTCCCGATTGACTCTAAACTATATTCTGTCCATATTAGTAGTGTTTCATCAAAATAAGAAGACTCAGGTTATATGTATTACGCTTAATGTAGTTTTCAACCGCACATTATTCTACTATTTGTTTTCCTCTCTCTTTCTTCCCGACTGATGAGTGGCCTGTCTAACTGCGTCCACTATCTCTGCAATAGTCTCATATTTGACCTTTTTTTATCACACGAGTCACCTGCTTTAAAAACTCCATCTGATTTTGATCAGCATCTTCATCCTGACCCTCTTAAATGTCTATCCACATCTCAAACCAGATCCCATTTCGAATCTACAGTCGAGTGCACTCGTGCATATGTTTTGTCTGTTATTCCTCAATTAACGCGCTTTCGTACTAATCTGTACAATTTTGAAAATGAGTTGACCGTGAAGTTCAATTAGTAATTTTATTTGGTACTTTGTCTGCCAAAGATGTGATTATAAAAATGTCTAATATGCACCACCCAAGGAACACCATACAAACAATTTCTGTTCCGCCTTAAATAAATCTGAAAAAAATTGTTTTCATAACTTTGGCTTTTCGTCGAGAAATTTTTGGTTATATACATACACGTGTCAATATTTCACAATAAGAACCTTCTGGCTGTCTGATAGAAACGTGGTTTCATCAGACAAACACATCATACTTCAATATGAATATGAATATTACAGGCTTAATATCAAGGTGACTTTTCCCACAGACTTGGTTGACGGCATCCGAAACGGATTAGCTTGTCACAATGACCGAAGCCAAAGGACGCCTGCGCTTTAACTATCATCGCAAGTGGCTTGCGCTGCACCACTTGTGGTTCCACCCACACACCATGCTTCTGGTCTAAACCCGACAGACTAGCGGGAGTGTGAATGAGACCTTTATGTCCACCCGGCCAATGCCGAACTTACCTGTACATGCGCACACACAGAACACACAACACAGAACGGTAAATCACACGGGGACGTGACAAAATATTAGACAGATCACAATTACATCTGTTGGCATGGTAGCAACAGGTCTACTAACCAGTGTGAACACACAACATTGAACGGACAACTCGAAACAGTGTGAATGTGAAACAACCTACTTAGGCAGAACTTAACACCAGTTGTGCACCATAGTCACACAACAAATCCCAATGTGGGCCGGACAATACGTTTTTGTGAATGCATGTCACCATTAGCCACGGAAATAAGAAGCCGTCCTCGCCCATCTGAAGTTACATACTGCAATTCATGTCTGGCACAGAAAAATGCTACATTTTGTCGGAGTATTTGCTGATCAAAAGTTTACGAGAGTGCCACCAGTGTGGTATTAAAAAAAGGTGGCTACGAACTTCGATATTTCGGCCACCCTTTGGTTTTAACTGCTTTACTATGCTTATTCAGGTTAGCATACAGACGTTTTGTTGCCCGTGCCGCTAAACAAAGAAAGCGGTTAACTTGGACACAACCTATCCTCTATCAGTCTACTGTCGTTTTCGGGCAAATTCGTGGCGTAAAATGTTTCAAACTTTCCATGAATCAATATATACTTTAGTTTAAATTCCTAATTTCAATTAGTTATTTAGATGAGCTCTGAATAAAACGCTGACAAAGTTAGCGTTCTCGGCACCATACGCGAACCTACGTTATTTTCTGTCTTACAACCCCTGAGATGTTCTGATTTTACGTTGTAATACTGACAATTGCTATTCGATCAATAGTGTGTTTGTTACACAGTNCAAATGGGTTGTCGACTAAGTATGTTGAGCGTTCAATGAGGTTGGCTATATGATCAGCCAGTTGTCCGGTCAACAGTACACCTACAGTGGGCATCAAGAATAACTACAAACGCAATGTTCTTAGTGCAGGTAGAATTTACAAAATAAACGGTTACGGCACATAATGATAACTGTGTGTAACGCAAATTTCGCGAACTATCTTCACCCGCATTTAGAGATACACTTGTGAATTAAAATTTAGTCTTCCCTAGAACTTTGACCTAAAAACGCTATTAAATGTTAGACGACCTAAAGTCCAATTGAACTTGTTCCTACAAAGCGGATTTGACTGAATTTAGATGAGACCCAATTGTGAAAAATCTGGACTTCGGCTGGATTCGAACCAGCGACAGAAACAACATGCCCAAACGCGGCAAATGCTCTACCAGCTGAGCTACGAAGCCACGCCGGAAGCTCAGAAATTTCACATTTGGACCTAGTTACCCACTCAACCAACTGTGTCATATGGAATCCACCAATATGACTCATCCGATCGACTGCCTCAGCAAGATTGCACGTTTTAAATGAGAATACGACTATATAGACATTTAATTAGATCTACGGTGAGTCTAACCTATCATTCACAAGACCGATTCCCAAGTTTTCTGACTGTCATGTAAACATATGGTGAGTATCACCAAAGTGTGTGACACTGTAGCTAAATTTTGAGGTTTGACTTTGTTAGACTAAATAAACTGGATTCACGATTAATTTATTTGACTATTCGATACTATACCTTCACCGCCCTACCCATAGAGAAAATTGTCATCAGGGTAACGAGGCGGTACTTATAAGCTTAAACGCGACCTGGGAATGCTCGCACCAAACGATCTGGGTTTGTAGTGAATAGCTGCCCAGTGGCCATAAAACCTAATTATGAGCACAAAATAGCTACTTGGTTGTCCACGAAGTTTAAGTGCATAGGCTCATCCGTGAATTTTAACTTACCGGTGAGCATGTACTACTAAAACTATCGCCCGTATTTAATGAAATATGCCCAAGCTTCCGAAAATTATACAACGGTTAGCAACCAAACTGAGTGGCTGTCACCGTATTTCGGAGAATGCTTAAGCTGGATCATCTTTCTATTTTTTGTCGTCAAGGCTAAACTGACTTGAGTATTCAGTTAAGGAATCCTTTATACATGTTGCATCACCTTTCGGAGTGCGTTCACACTTGACAACATTAACACCTTAGGTGTAACTAGCCGAAAATGTAGAATCAACTGCGCAGGTTGAATTACAGGCAACGTTCGCATTGTGTTCGAATACTCTCAGTATTCCATTTCAGTGTGTCTCGTATCTCCATTAGTAAACCAGTAAACTTAACTGGTGAGGGTACGCACATTCAGATGAGTGGGCCATCGAAACTCATCTTGCAAAACTGAAGTTTGAAGACAGTTGGTTCCCTTGAACAGTTTGAACAAAGCAGTTAGAACACGAAAACTGGTAGATGCAAGCATTTCGTATTGACTCGTCAGTACCAAATTTACAATAACACGGCCTACCGAAGACGCACAAGTCTGGGATGCCACTTAGGCCAATTTTGGCAATGACAAACTCCCCTTACCATAAATTGGCACGCTGGCTAGTCGCTACTCTAACCCCATTAAGACAAAAATTTCAGAAACACTCCATTAGGGATTCTTTTGAATTGGTCGGTGACTTGGACAAAATCAATCTTGCTAACGAACTGATGTGCTCTGTAGACGTCCAGTCACTGTTCACAAATGTTCCGCTACACGAAACGATTGACTATATTTGTGAGCTCGTTGAAATGAATCACATTTCGTTGCCACTTCCGACCGACATATTGAAGGAAACTTTGCTGCTCTGTACTGAGAATGTCAGTTTTCGTTTTCTCGAGCAGTCCTACCGTCAAATAGACGGAGTAGCCATGGGAAGTCCACTAGGTCCCATCTTGGCAGACTTTTTCATGGTAAAAATTGAGCAACAGCTAGCTACGGAGATAGGAAAATTGTCATATTACAAACGTTACGTCGACGACACATTAATATTCAGTCGATCTAAACAGGTGATAGATAACCTGGTGCAACGTCTAAATAGTTGTCACCCTAACTTGAAGGTTACTTGTGAATTTGAGGCCAACAACTGCCTGCCATTTCTAGATATACGCATAAGTTTAGAGGCGACCCAATGGTGAAAAATCCAAACTTTGGCTGAATTCGATCCAGCGACAGAAACAACTGGCCCAAACGCATCATGTCAATGCACATCGGTGGCGTTGGTGGATTCCGGCGTGAAGTGATTGAGAAATCCTGTTTGAGCAGTCAATCGGCTGGATCATTTGGTGGATTCCATATGAGGTAATGGAGATTAAGTCTTCGAATAGAACGTAACAAACGCAATTCCGCTGCGGGATAAGTGAGATCAACAGCACATTTAAGCTTTCAACTTGCGTCGTTAGTGTTGCCGTCTCCCGTGATGGAGACCTGCTTCTTTGGCACCGATTGTGATTGGCCACTCACTCACTATAATAACTTTCAACAAATCTGACCGGAGTCTCATTCGCACATAGAACATTCCTCAGAAGCCCCTATTCAAATTACAGACAGTAGATCGTGCATTGTTTTCTTGCTCGATGAAAGAGCGGTCGCACTAATGCAGGCTTGTGAGCCACGGAAGCAAATGAATAGAATCGTATGTACTGCCTTTCCCATGTAGATTTCCGCTAAACAGATCGGCTAATTGTGCTATCTAAACACACGAAAACAAGGACATCCAAAAAGGTAGTGAGCCACCGAACTCTTCTTCACAAATGACAGTGAGTCGGCTTAGACTGATATGAAATATATTTTCAAGTAAAACAAGAAAAGAACAGTAGAATGTTGGAAACCAGAAAGATTGATATAAGCAACTCCAAATACTCTTTGTTGAAAGTCATAACAATTATCACGTGGATAAACAGCGTTGTCAATCGTTCGTGCATTGGTCTTGATTGTGATATGTTTAGAGTGACATGTGTTGAGTTCGCACTGGCTTGTGAGGTGCTTGAGCGCATGAGGCATACGGCGGTATAATTTCGGACACATATTGATCTGAAGCTAAACCGGTTTTTGTTTTTCTTTATTCACTGAACAACTTATGAATTAATCATTGTCCCATCCGCTTTCTAAAGTTTGAAATGCAGGCAGAGCCAATATACTTCTTATTAATGTTGTTACATTGATTTTAGAATACTGAAACGATATTCAGATTTGCACCCTCAAACTGTTTGCTGCTATGTGGATTTGATGTCATGAGGCTGCTCAGTAATAACCTGAGTTATTTAAAGTATCTGGGTTGAATTCCACTATCCGTATCGTTTTTCACCTGGCACCATTGCAGTTGATGAATCCTTGCACTTTATCTCGAGTATGTCAAACTTCACGAATTTTCAGTAAAACATACAGATTCAACTATACACACATCTCCTTTACGTTTCCATTAATCCTTTATATCCATAACATGAGTTCTGAATGATAGTCATGAGCCGGTCTTTCAATGTTTCTGACGAGGATGTTCAGATCGGTAGATTAATTAGTAGTCAAGCCGGGTACAAGCGAAAAACCATATAGATGTAGGACAAGCAACTGAATTCAATCCAATGCTTCGTAGGACAGTGTTCTCAAACAGTGGAGTAGTTAGTTACACCGGTTTCTAGCTAACAAACAGAACATTGCAAAATTTCTTAACGAATTGGTCAGAGCTTTCACGACTCGTGACAGCATCGTAGCTTGGCCATTTTCCAACTTCCTCCAGCGGCAGATGGTCACTGAGATCAATCCTTCTTCCTGAATAGTATCTCGCCCAACAAACTAGATTGCCGGTCAAAAAATTCACGGCTTTTATACACACAAGCCGACAGGCTATGAAGTTTCTCAGACAGTTTGCCCGATAAGAATGAACCAGGTCTTTGAGGCATAAATCATGTTCGTCCAAAGTTGCAGACTGACAATCACCCATTAATGGAAACGCAAGTATTATTACGACATAACATAACGTAGATTTTTGTAGGCACCGACCGCTTTCGATGTGCTGAAACGTTATATTCTTAACCTCATCTGATTGCACACTAATACCAGTTTCTCGGTTTTCTTCCACATTGTAATGATAACACAACAGTTTTGAAATACATCGCTCTGGTCCCACACACGAATACCGATTGCCTGGTCAGGCTTCATCAAATAATTCTTCCAATAACTCGCCTGAGAACACGACAAATGTAGTACAATAGTACAACTGAACCATCTAAG
>LOND01002757.1:41770-56788 GCA_014220965.1 Paragonimus kellicotti | reverse complement strand
AATTTGTGACCACACATTAGTAGGTATAACACACTGGCACTCAACTTAAACAAGCTCACCTTCTGTGCATTTTTTATTGGGAAGATTCCACTGAGAAAACAAAAGAACAGAGTAGTGAGGAAAATCGTGCCAACAACCGTGTAGACACTTCTGAAGGCAGACGTTGCTCAGGCAGGTTCAATGCCACTTTACAATTCTGTTGTGCGCGGATTTCATTCAGATTGAACACATTTAAGTTGACCGTGTTGTAACTGCGCGTTCGAAGACCTACTATATCATGCGCATAAATTCTTTCTACTTCTGTCATTTGCTATGAATCTGAGTAGATATTTTGAATTTGCCAGATAGTTGAGTTAAGTGATAAGTTAAGTGAGTTAAGTGAGTTAAGTGAATTAAGTGATAAGTTGAGTTAATAAAGTGTAACCTTCCAGAGTGAATGTTCTCTGAGTAATTTCCATTTATTTAATTCCCACAATCATCAGTGATTCTAACTCATCGACTGACAATGGAGGTAAACGTGTGAGTGATGGCAACGAAGTTGTGGATCGGAAAGTACTCAGCAAGTATGAATGAGGAGGTTAGCGAGACTTGACTCGAATTAAGATAAAGTGTAAAACTTGTAAGAAACTGGGTATTCCCCATTGCAACCGGAGCTAACGGCCAGTGTATAGTGTCGTGTAGATGAACTTCCCCGTGCAAATATATAACGATTACATCGAAGACAACATAACGAAACGGTTATTGCATCGACTGCTCCTACCAAGTACCAATAAGCAAGACGAAAACCAAGATTTCAAGGCGGATAAAGCACTGTGAATTCCATAACGTGGAATGAATTAATAGCATCAAAGTTAGAGTTGACCAGAGCAGAGGACGATGCTGATCAGTTGGATTGCACGTCTCGTAAGAAATGATCTACTGTGATACATAAGTCTGTGTCAGAAATTTAGATTTGGCTTGTGTGCGAAAGACTGAAATAAACGTTAGATGGCTTTGTCCCGTCCTTCATACAACCCTATTTGTTTACCCATGAATCTTTTAAAGTGTGATGCAGCAACACAACATGAATTGTCTCTAGAGTCCATCACTAAAAGTATGAAAGAATTTGAGTGATTGTTCAATGATTATTTCGATTTCTGCGGAGTATGTTTGGATGGCAGAGTTAACTGTGTAAACAACCGCCGCACTTCCTGATAGTTTACTTCGAAGTACAGCTCATAGAATATTGTGGTGCTTGATTAAACAAATCAACCAAATGAATTCACTCACATTTTCATCGGTTCCATCCACTAAGACAACGTCTACTAAAATGAGTTACTTCATACTCGGGGACACTATTGTGCAAATTATCCTGGCATACTTGAACAGCTGAAGCTAACTGAAATCACTTCGACTAAATTGTCCCACAAACAACTATACAAGCCTTCAGATTCAGATTGACTTTCCAGCCAGCCTCACTTGAAACGAATTACCAGACTTGAGTTTCACATTTGTGATTGACGTTCACGTGGAATTCAGCCAAATCCCCGACCACTCATCAGTGACCTAGTATATCAAGGGGTGAATTGAATGATATTGGAGATCTAGATCTGTCTCAGGTGGGCTATTCGGAGGGTCATTGATTGAAATTTACAGACCGTAACTGATCCCAATTCGAGATTATCTGGCAACCTGATCATTACTCAAAGCAAAAGTGCTGGCAATATGGCAACTGGTCAAAACGAGACAGTTTGCAATGGCTCATTGTCGTAGGTTTCGACTACAACTGAACTTGTTGAGTTACTCACAGTTACGTCCGACGCACTTCGATGATTACAATCTCGCAACAAGCGATGTTCAAAACGTAATAGCTAGCTGATGCTTAACTCAGATACCTCCCGACCAAGTTACCTGATCCAATTTTGAGTTAGTTATCACTGGCTTGACAATGTTTTGCATCATACCTCTCAGTATAATTGTCTTTTTCATTAGTGGTGCTCAATTACCCCACGTGTTCTATCTAGTAATATAGTCATCTTTTATGTGGTCACTTCAAGCTAATTTACTACAGCTACATACCCGTAAACCAATTTTGATTTCTGTCGATCCTGGTATCTGCTTATCAACTTGTCAGATAACGTGGCACTTTCAGTCTCTTACTTAACTGATATCTATAGCTGCAGCAAAATTATTAAATGCCCCCGAGTTCGTGGGGGCAGTTGCACATTATATTCATCTGAAAATTTGGAAAGCTTACCTAAACGTTTCCGTGCAGACTGTGCGTACTCTCACGTTTTCAATGCAACAGTGAGTCCAACATTTCGCTTAACACACCATTGTACATGGTAGACGATATGACGTTAGATGTTTTGAGCCGGATGCTCAACACCATGCAGAAACATCTTGCTGGGTTGTCTGCGTAGAAGAAATCGACAACATTTGAACAATTTAACCTTTTTGAATGTGGAATATTGTTCGAAGTCTCCATAATTCATCCGCAAATGAGAGAGTTCTTCTACATTCTACTCCAAGTTAATGTATCAATTAGTTAACAACATATTCCTCAAAACTAAACTTCTCGCAAAAATGTTAAGTTTGTCCGTAAGTAATTCATACGACATTCATGAAAGCGATCGGTCACATGAAAGTTGACAAACAACGTTTTGGGCTGCAGTGTAATCTGTATTGTGCGGATAGGATTGCCGAGGAAGTGAAACGAATTTCTCCAAGTTACCGACTGGGATTTGGATTTCCATGGTCTACTATTCCCATTAGACAGACGACTTTCTCGTTTGCTAGTGAGTAGGTAAAATTCTGCAAGGTATTCATGGGGAACTAAACTCTATAAGCCAGCTTTCACTATAGAAAACACCGATCTTTTCTCCGGTTGATACATTATTCAGTTATGCGGAGGGTTATGGCTTGAAAATAAAATAAGCATTTTGAACCAAAAATTGGTGCAACTAGCTTTGGAGTTTCATTTTCGGTGTACAATCAACTGAAGTGATAAGCTGTACAAAAGTTGCTATCACAGTTGGTAATTATTCAATCTATTCTTCTGATCGTTGTGAGGATGAAAGGATGGACTGGATGACTGAAAAAGCGAGTCCTGTTGGATTGGAAATTTCGAAGTTAAATTTTCAAGTTCCATTTATAAGAGAAATCTATCTGACAAAACGATGCACTCTTCAATTTAGCACTACGTACCGTTTCTATGAAATGTACCTGAGAATTCATCCTCGTGGCAAAATTCTGAGGTTTCTTCAACTTCTTCTGTATACCGATTCGCACTTGCCTGTGTGGCATAATTAATCCGGAGATTTCCACGGTAGTATGTAAGTGGTGTTATTGTCAATGAAAGCATGTTATGTCATTCATTCTTGCCCGATGAGGTTTCACTTATCATCTGGTTATCAACCTCGAGATAAATAGTACATAAGCCCATTACGAAAGGCACACCTGAGTAGTTAACAAATGACGTCGCAGCCAATGAATCGCCAATTTCAAATAGGGTGATATACCGGCCGTCGTGTTACTAAGCGATTGGGGATGCAAGTTTCTGATCCTCATGGAGGTATATTAGAGGAACAGTTGAGCTTTGCGTGAAGTGGCTCTTTGCCGAGTAACAGCGAAAAACGATTTACTGTGCACACTTTATCACTTATTTATCGCTGGCATGATCGTGTAACCTGAAGGACATTAGTATTTCAAGTTTCGTAATATTGTGTTGAACTGAGGGGAAGTCACCAACATGTTGAGTGGCGTATACCGATGCAATCTTTCCTGGACCTCATCAATTTTGTTAAAACTGCCTCAAGCACGTCCTTGGTGGAGGAGTTTATTGAATGGTGACCCCGTTCCACTCTCTCAGCCCAGTGCTAACATTTCATCAAGGACAGTGTCTAAGTACATAAGTTTCTCAGTATATCGTAACATTTGCTTTTAAAGTGGAAGCAGATTAATCGGAAAGGTTATTGACTTGATTTATTGTTGACATGAAATCAGCCTGGTTCATCAAAAGACATAACAGATTGTGAAGCTTTGCCTGTAACGTTGCACATAGAGATTGTTTTGTGCTAGTGAGGCCAAGTATATTTTAGTCACATGACGTTTGCTCCATATACTTGCAAACATCGGATTTCTGCCTTAATCAATCGTCTGATGATAACGTTTCTAGACAGCCTAGCATTAGTGATGTTTCCGCGCAGAACAGAATTGTAAAGTGGCATTGAACCTGCCTGAGCAACGTCTGCCTTCAGACATGTCTACACGGTTGTTGGCACGATTTTCCTCCCTACTCTGTTCATTTGTTTTCTCAGTGAAATCTTTCCAATAAAAAATGCACAGAAGGTGAATTTGTTTAAGTTGTGTGCTAATGGGTTTCTACTAATGTGTGGTCGCAAATTCATGCACAATAATACATGATTATCTGATCGAGAAACGTGCATCACTCGTTCAACATCAACAGACGAAATTCACGGGTTCACAACGTAACTCGTGTTGTAACAAACAGATGGTAAATAACGACACAAGCAAGGCTGCTGGGGTTATTATTGTAAATTCAAAGATTCACAGCGTTCGTTGAGTAACATGAACATACTAGGATCACACGCGATGTGAACAATGATGTAACACACCACCTCAAAACAAACGCAATTTCCGTATCACCATGGACAACATACTGTGTCAAATTGAAGCTTCCTGCATCTCCTAATCCGCAAAGTCAGACGACAATCTGTTCCCCTTGTTCCACTAGTGTGTAGGGAATATAAAGATACACACGGTCGTTTTTAAATGTTTGGTATAAAAGTCGGATTCGGACAGAGAAGTTTCCGAGCATAATTAAACCAGTAGATAAATTTTAATCTCTCAGTTGAAAACCTCCAAACGATTGTGTCATTCACACAATGAACGCGATAGTTTTTCTGGATTAGTTAATAAAGTTCCACGAGTGCCTAAATTCTACGTTCAGTTTGTGAACAAAGATGGCCCAAGTACCCGTCTATCACTCTTTTGGATTATGCATAACACGAACAGATACATTTGAAATACACTGAGCTGGAGCATGCAGAAAATATCAAATCAGGTGTTGAGTGGATCAGAGCGTATAAAATCGTCACATTATCATAGCATTCCGGAAAACGAATACGGCGTTGCATCAATTCGTCCAACCGGTTTGACAGAATCAAAAGTACATTGCGTCAAGCCGGTGAACTGCAACAACTGGCATGTTCCCAATCGGAATTACTTTGAGATGAACGATACCTTGTTTTGTAAAATAGTAAACATACGTCAACTAATTGTGGAACAAACCACTTGTTGAAAGCGCTATTATCGTTCGTGGCTTTTGTATGCGATTCGTAATTATTCATTCTCGTAGAAGTGTTCCATTTTTGTTTTGAATTCATTTTATTTCAAGGCTTACTTCAGCAAACAGGTTTGTAGAATCCTTTTCTCCGAAAACCTCGACTCGCGTTAACTCTTCTAATTATGTCTGTCATATTCGGAGGCAAATAAGAAGAGTTTAGTTAACAGTTAGCCAAACATTAACAACAACATACGCTCATACTTTACGTAATATCAGAACAACATGCCATCTGCTCTTTCAGCTGAAACTACATCTGTCCGTGTGTTCGTATTTCACGGTTTTGGTGAAAACAAAATTCATGACAGCGATGTTTAATCAGCAACGCAAAAGGCTGTGGAAGACTGGTGATGGAATATTTCATCAGACGTGGAATCATGCCTGCTAAGAGTGCAATAACTGTGACCTGAAATGCTAACATTCTTAGATTTGACTTGCGTGTAAACTCGTACCACTACGCTTTGTCGAAATAACACTTATATAGAGAAATGTTCAGATTAAAGCTCATAGGCCTAAAGCATTATATGCGGAACTTGATTGAGACAGAAGTTTCTACGGAACTGCATACACACGTGAACGTTCGACGTCGCGTAGTCCAGAATAAACGACTACTGCTCATCGCAACTTCCATACCCTCCCGAGCATTTGTCGGCATTACTTCTGGTTCAAATTGAACCTCAAGAAAATTCCTACGGATATATTTCCATGCAAAAATAAAATTCCATCAAGAATTATTTCAATCATTTCTCTGTTTACCGCCTACTCGAAAATTTTGTTAGTACTTCGGATACCATTAGATATAGTTGACTGACAACATCATTCTCTTGACAACCCGTTAACAATGTTACTTTCAACTATCAGACGGGAGCCATGAAGGATGCACGTGATTCATTTGGGCTCTTGTATATAACAGACAGTGGTGATTTAATCAGGCAAAAACTATTTCGCGAATATTAACCCTATTTATTGACGACCAACTTGCTGTCTTGCACGTCATCATTGCATCAAGTTTACGTAATGTCTACAATCAATGGGTTCGCAAAACAGTGGTCTGCAAGCTCGTCCAGTTTGTTGGAGAGTAAAGCCGCATTTACATTAATGCGAAGAAACATGACAGTTTTATTGCCGACAGTAATCACAAACGATAAATCTACTCGTGTTGGATCATCGAGCTGGGAGGTTGAGCCAACATGTTGCATTGTGCTATGAGGTGATCATGGCATATGGGAGTGGTGGTGATATGTTAACTATTATGTTGGATTCAGCATCTGTATGAACGTCACTCAGCGCAATCTGGAAGGAAATCGTTTCGGGTATTTTAGTCGTGCGCAGTTCTCCTCAGTCAGATATGACGTCTACTGGTCTATCAGGATGGTACCTGATCTCAACAGACATCTATCAGCGGATATTAGACCAAGATACATGTGTTTGTTCCGTCATTAATTCAGTTAGGCATGTTAGTTTCAGTAGTTGATGCATACTGAATGGATCTGAGCATGCTGGCCGGGACGGGCGATTCATACCACTGATCGTCAGATCAGCTACCTAGGGGTGATGCTAGGTGCCTCCAGTGGTCTGTCATGCTCTGGTTGAATAACAACATTACATCCTTCTGGAGCAGGAACAATGTGCATGTTAGTGCACCTGCGCGTGCGTTCCCAATCGCTTCAATCTCAGATGATAGATGCAGTCCTATGTATTTGTCTCGTTCAAAATGTATACCGTTTCAATAATTACTTTCATTGTTGCTGAGTACTGATGCGGTGCCATTTGCCTTCCGGTGTTGGTTACGGTTTGATAAAAATCTTCCAACAAACATATGGGACAATGTACTTAAGGTAGGCGTATTAGTCTTCGCAGTCGTTCTCGTGAGATTTCTGGATACTTCAACCGTTCAGAGGCTGCCGAAACATTCCCTCTCTGACGGTGTACACAACCATGTGTTCACATAAATATACTATGCAGCAGCACAACTACTTCTATACCTCCCTCTGACTGTTTGAATGAAATGTCTTACACATTTAAAGAGACACTACCAATCGAGTTCCATCAACCTGAGTTGGTGACCACAACTGAGAGGCACTCACCGTAATTTTACACGAAAGAAAAGCGAAGGAAGTAGAATTGAAAGATAGATTCCTCTGAGACAGTGAATGTAATCTGTGACATACCATCCACGTAACATACACTGGCTCGAACATCATCGATCACGCGTTGTCGTTAATTACCAGGATAACAAATGTACACGTCAGTTAACCGGCGGTTGTCGATAAAGAACATGTAATGAGAAATTGTATTGGAACCGCCGTAATTGTGTCGGAGCATTGTTGTGAAATGAGAGATTCTATATCTCTTGACGTGACCGACGGAATGTACAATCGTGTGATCGTGCTTGTTACAATGTCGGCGAGACTGGGCCCAGATCAACCAAAGCGTCAAAACGGAATCTGTGACCTCGCAACAGACATTACTGAAAAGCGATATTACGTATGAAACAGGCAATGCCCAGATGATAGATGCAGTCCTATGTATTTGTTTCGTTCAAAATGTTACTGTTAATTATTACTTTCATTGTGTTATCTGTTGCGCGGCGCCATGCTTGTCGGTGTGGTTACGGTTTGATAAAATCTTCCAACAAACCATATGGGACAATGTACTTAAGGTAGGCGTATTAGTCTTCGCAGTCGTTCTCGTGAGATTTCTGGATAATTCAACCGTTCAGAGGCTGCTGAAACATTCCCTCTCTCTCTCAGTTAATTGCCAGTACACAGCTACTGTTTGCCGGATCAAAAAAAATACCGATTGGCACAAAACCGTATGTGATTATTGTGGCATCATGACAATGCTGCAGGAGACCACTTTCACATTACTTCCGTCACATTATCCATCATTGTGAATTGAATGTGTTTATTTCAGTTTCCTTTGTTTCACTTCGACAAGGTGAGTTTCAGATACAATTTGACAGGATAAAGTATGCGGTTCATCTTCGATAAGGCGATAGGTAAGTTGCTCAATAAATAACAAGCTCCGCTACACAATCTGATCCTATTCTGAGGTCACAGTTGAGACACACGTGTTAAACTTTCAGTCGGATTATTTTGAAAGTAATCTGTATGAGCGGTGGGAACAGTCCACAGGCTTAGTGGATTTGAGTTGAACGCACAAGACGGATAAGAATCCTACTGCTTGCAAATATTTGTTTCTCACAGACTGCGCTCATCCTGTAAGCGTTAGTGACCAGTTGATCGCTATAATGTAGTAACCAGTTACCGTAGAGAAATCACAAACAATTAATGTTCCCACAGATATGCAACTGCTCAGACGTTTTCCAGTTGACCACAAGGAAACCAGTGAAAAGGAGGAGTACGGTAACACATTTGTGGAAATAACTGGAAGTATAATTCAGTTTACTTAATGAGTATGACAAGAAAGGTTGAGACTACAACACACAACATTTGCCTATAGACTATACTGGGAGATAGTGGGGGTTTGAAATCAGGTGTGAGGTAGTGTGCTTTTAGCGAACGGATGATGACCTTTGAAAGTTGTGACGCCTAAAACTATTCCCCAAGCTGTTATGTCTTCTAAATTTGAAATGTTGGTTCTAGTGCTCTACAAGCCAGTTGTCGGGAACAGCATCCGACGTGTAGGCGTTTGGTCAAGAATTCCGACCAAGTACTCGTCGTTGTCGTGTCCAGCGGAGCAACCAAATACCCGGCTGGAACAATTCGTTTCAGTAATTGGCTTTATACGCCAAGAAACGTGAAACAGCACGTCGGAGTTTGCTTAACTAATCCGCGAACGAAGACTGAATGCTAACGGTCTCGGAAGGCAAGCATGACCAATAATCACACGGACAAATTTTAATCTACGGCACCACTTCGATATATCTTTTTAACCGCGTGTTGAATGCAAACAAACTATACCAGATGAGACAGACTTTCATGAGTAACATGCCGACTTGGATGAATATTGGTAACCGATGATGCAGGAACGCGTTCATGCGCGCACCCTACCACACACTGGTATCACTGTAACATGTTTTTAATTACTGAGCGTGTGTATGAACTGTAATTGATTGTGTTTAAGTGCAATGCAGTTTCATAAAACCAGTGTTGTTCGCTTCGGTGACTGAGGGGCATACTACAACCCTCGAAATCTGCCCCCTTATTTCTCTCCAAAATACTGATCTAATGTCACAATAGTTCAAGTTATTAGAGTGTATGTTGAGCACGTACGTTTCCTTCTGACGGGTCACCTTCTTTTGATGCACTGTGCTGTGGAAGCATAATCGACAAGCTTCAACAAAACGATCTTGCGTATTTGTAAGCAACGGGCTACCAATTTTATTTACATTGGATTTAACCGCAACTTGCATGCACGATTGGGATTGAATTGCATGGTTCTTCCATCGTCTGTCGTATCGGTTTCTACAAATGAGGACTTGTTGTGTGTGTGTGCTAAGCAAGTTTTTCCCCACTTCCCACTATCCTGTTTGGATATAACAGAAGAACCCAATTTCAACTACCACCTTTTCTTTTCGACGTTATTGGTGTCAGTCACCGAGTCCGTTGATGTCAACAGGTGACTGTGTGCATCAACAAAGTTTATTGTAATGTTCACGACTATTCTCGGGGTTATTATAAACAAGACAATATCACTGCCCATTGAAACTAAGATGACTGATGGTTGTATTCGGTTGAAACGGCACTACAAGTGTTTACAGCTTGTTACTGGTTTGCTCCCCAATGTGGTGTTCAGCAACCAGATTGTCCCACTGGTAGTCATGCGCTCAAAACGGATTCACTGTTCCGACAAACTAGTGGCAGTTGAGCGTATCAATGTTGTTGTTCCGTCTCACTTCATTCATTCCGTTGCGAACGATTCCCATTAGAGTTTATATTTTGGATGGATGGGATGTGATCGCCTATTACCCGCATGCTTATTAGCCCATACGAAATATAAAATGTGAATGTGCGATTCGAATTTTGAAGCGCGTGAAATGACTAGTAACGATTTTAAACAAGCTGAAGTTCAACCTGGAATGGAAAAAGAGGATGATGGTCGATTTTCTGAAGTTCTGTTTAAACCAATGAATAGGAGGAATTACTCAGGTCAACCCGACCGCGGAACTACGCGTACTAACATCAGTGACACAACACAAGATTGGTTTCGTTGGATTCTACCGCTGCAACGCTGAAGAATGTCAAGTTTTATTTTTCATAGTATATCTTTTGATGGAAATCGCAACTAGTGTGTGGGTGGCAATTTTGAAAGTACTTTGGTGCAATTCTGTCAAGTTTTCTGCTTTGGTAGTCCATACTAGGAGGATCAGAACATTGCATGCATTTGAAAGCATTTGTGTGGTTTGGGACACAAAATACGGCACATTTAATGCCCTGTTTTCCGATCGAATGATAGATGGAATTGAATGACGGGAAACTTATTTTGGGTCTGTTCGCCCAATAGCAACCGCACTTTTGAGGCTTGAATGACGGTGTCCAACTTGCGAATGGAATGTACCATGATCACGAAAGTGTCGAAATTGAACGTCAGTTTTCAGCCAAACTTGAAATGTTCGCAACTGATGTTTGGTCACAAAGTACCACAATGGAAGATAACCAAGTGAGACGTCACGATCCTTCACCGTCCACGCAAGCGTCTAGTATTATGTTGAAACTATTTAGGTACCAAACGATCTGTGATGAATTCGTGCTCCATCTTTCAGTAATGTGAGAACCCGCGTATAAAGAGCAGTACAATCCACAAATGTGCATTATAGGTGAAAGATAATATTCAAAGATTCAATGATGATGTGGCAACGAATAACAAAGAGTAGAGAGTTGCACTGCGGATACAATTTTTCCATTTAAGCTAGCTTGAAAACTATTTACCGTAGGTAGTACGTTCACCAGGTAGTCGCTGGTTTAAGATTCTCGTCGGACAAATATTTTACATTCTGGTTTCTAACAATGTTGAATAAGTGAAGCGTTTGATATTTTGCCAGATTGTTGCAAAACGGTGTTGGCCAACCACTAATGCTGACTGAAGACATCAGACTGACAAATGAAGCAGCGATCTGTTGTTCCGAATTGGTGAACACGTTAGGCCAAATCTACCGGGGCGCAACACAACCGATGCATTCTAGTGGATCCACCTCATATTATTATTCCTTCGTCAGAAGTGGAATGCAGCTGTTCACAGCACTGGCAAACTGATGTACATGTGAAATTATTTGTGCAAACAAACTACCGAACTAATATTCAAAATTTTACAGAGTTCGGCCAGTTCACGTGTTTGTGTAAGGTGCGTTATTGATAACGGTGCTTCCTGGACCAGTAGTTAGTAACGAAATTCAGGAAACGGGCAAAATGTCTGCGTGAATCGAAAAGAATTAACTGCATTCTGCATGACACCTGACGCAGTGAAGACTATGGAAGTCAAGTGGCTATCAGATTGATTAAACTTTGACCGTCGTGAGGTTCCACCGGCTTGAATGTACTCAGTTTAAATGTAACCATCAAGTTTATCTTCAGTGGGTCTTCCTCCAAGCCAAATACAACACAATACACTTACTATTGAATGCCAAGCGGTGCGCACAGAATTTTTGTCTAAACACCGTAGATGCCAAGGCTTGCCGCCGTTAAAAGAAGTGAGGTGGCACCATAGTAAAATGTTGGTCATTGCAAAAGAACATTTGATTTATAAGCAATCTCAGCTCAACAGCTTTTGTCATGTTTATCATGTTATAATTGGCCCGAGCATGACGCAATCGGAGATGAGCTCCGCCACACGTTAACCTCTGATTAGAAACTAGTCGTCTAACACGAGTTCAAAAGACAGCAAAATGCGAAAGCGTTTTTGAGCAAATATTACTTCCTTATCGATAATCCAAGACAAGTGGTCGCGCACACGACAGTTTTACAGCCAGCAAAATAATTCCATAACTTCAACGGCGACTTCTTTCTGACGGTGTACACAACCATGTGTTCACATAAATATACTATGCGACAGCACAACTACTTCTATACCTCCCTCTGACTGTTTGAATGAAATGTCTTACACACTCAAAAGGACACTACCAATCGAGTTCCATCAACTTGAGTTGGTAACCACAACTGAGAGGCACTCACCGTAATTTTACACGGAAGAAAAGCGAAGGAAGTAGGATTGAAAGATGGATTGCTCTGGGACAGTGAATGTAATCTGTGACATACCATCCACGTAACATACACTGGCTTCGAACATCATCAATCACGCGTTGTTGTTAATTACCAGGATAACAAATGTACACGTTCAGTTAACCGGCGGTTGTCGATAAAGAACATGTAATGAGAAATTGTATTGGAACCGCCGTAATTGTGTCGGAGCATTGTTGTGAAATGAGAGATTCTATATCTTTCGACGTGACCGACGGAATGAACAATCGTGTGGTCGTGCTTGTTGCAAAGTCGGCAGAATGGGGTCCAGATCAACTAAAACGTCAAAACGGAATCTGTGACTCGCACCAGACATTACTGAAAGCGATATTACGTATGAAGCAGGCAACTGAATATCGGTCACAGCCAATCAGTCAAAGAGTCATCGTTTGTTCATCCATCCTAGACAATCTTGGTTGGTTTACCGTCAGGGAACATTGACGCACACACGTTTACACACCATGCTCGTTGACAAGAACCACAACACGTGGCACAACATTCAATTTCGTTCGGCAATGTCGTGCTCTTAGTTAATTACACATCCTTGTGACAAATTATGTTATGGATGAAGCTGGCGACAACGCCACAGTTTCCATTGCAAATCAACTTTGAAGGCATGAACCATTCTAAATATACGGGGTTATCCATCTTATGTTGTATTCACTGTTAGCTGTTTCAACTTCACTTGAACCACTGACCTGTACGAACGAATCTCGCATCTCACCTAGTATGAGAGCCATGACACAATGATCGACATTGGCTGCATGGAAATTCCGCTCTGAACTTCAGTCCGCCCTCTCATAATGTGACCGGTTTCGTCACGCACACCCACGGTATTCCAGTAAGTGCGTCGTAAACTTTGTATTATTTTCGAGGAATGTATGCCGGCGAAACTCACAACGACACTAGATTACGTGTAGATCTCTGTCTGTCCGGGAAGTTTTGAACATGGAGCCAATGAACGGAGTTCACGTGGCAGTCACTGCGTTCTCTTGCTCGTTCAAATAAACGATTCGATTGATGTTCTAGAATACCGTCACAACATACCAGCAATACAGTCAAACGCACCCGTTTTGTGAATATTTCGAGATCGAATCGGGCCTTCTCAACCAAGAAGATCGTGTAACCTTCTCTATATGGCTTCCGTTGACTCACCGTTAATCTGAATGTAACATCGTACACAGGGTACCACACAGTTTCGCACTAGTCTCATCTCCTTTCGAAAATTGTGAATAAGTTGACGCTATAGCAGCTCGTGAAGCAACGCTGAATAGACTACAAACGCCGGACCACATGTGCTCAAGTCCGCGTGCGTCCGGCCAAAAGGTGATTGGTTTATACCATTCTCATTAGACTGCCATCAGAACGGAGCATACAGAAATTGATTTGGTAATCTTGTCGGAGCTCGCAAGTGAATGTGATTAATCGTTCACATATGATCGTACAGTTAACTTTAATTTAGGCTCATAGCACAATATCAACAAACGTGGTTGCCCCGTGATAATTTTAGAGAGACTTCTAATCCCTAGCTTGGACAATTCATAACAATATCGTTCGGTGCAGTTCAGCAATTGTCACATCGGAGAAAACTCATTTGAAGATTTCAGCTAATCCCATTGTCATTGTAAATTTAAATACTGAAAATAAATACACACTTGTCTGACTCAGCGTATTCTAATCATATACATACTCGTATATTCAGCGTGAGTAAACGAACAAATATCTTAGGCATTGGGGTAGAAAAATTTTGGGAATGAATGTACACGTGTGTGTCAGACAACAATGAGACAAACACATTTCGTAGGAACTCCTGGTTTCTGCAAACAGGTTACAACGTGACAATATCGACTGTTGTTCCGTTGTGCCTCAACTATGTCCAAGCTGTTCAGTATATATCATGTTCTTCCCCTCAACTATAACGCGTTGTCGGATGATATTTTCTTGAATAATACAAACTGGCCAGCTGTCCTGACAATTTTAGGCAAATCACATTCCGCTGACTAGCCAGAGCATTACTGATTCTCATTAAACGAGAATAATGCACCCACGCTTTCCACCGGAAATTGGATCGCTACCCCGTCTGCATAACATGCAGCAAGTCGTCTGGAATGAAGAACATGAAATTGAATGGAAACCAACGTTACGTCGTAAGAGTACTCACTTGTAAGTTGTTAGTAACTGTAAAACAGGTGGCATGTTGGATGCAACTAACTTGACATTTGTTCAAAGATTTTGCACGCAACAAATGCATGTATCCAACCACGATGAATTCAGGCATTTGACCTCAATCTTCTTGATCTCTAATGCGGGCAAGTAGCTGGTTAGAATTCGACAAACGCAGCAGAATGAAGATCAGGTAACACAAAAATGTATCTCATCATTCTCACAATTCTACAGGTGAGAAAGCGACCTGCAATTGATTTGATCGTGAAATTAACCAATCGTTCATCTCAATCTTTGAAAGATTTTGAGAAA